>JAAAKQ030514430.1:0-19437 GCA_010016005.3 Zanna intricata
ATTTTTCACACACGCTACAATTCATTCATCTCATACTCTGAAGATATACTTAACTGTGGTTCCGGAGATTAAACAATTAATTAAACAAAGATTAATTAAACAATTAAACAAAGATTAAATGGATACAAGATCAATTGTTTTTTTTTTATTTATGTAAACATTGTATATTTTGTGTAAACATTTGTTTTAAATTATAATTTATATATACTATGTAACGAATAAAGATGGATTCTGTCTTTTGATCGTAAGGAATGAATTTTTTATCTTGAATCGATGTTATGATAATCTTTTTTTGCCTTTTATTTTAATAATTCTAAAATAATAATTAAATGCTGTGCCGGAAAACATACTGAAATTGTGGAGTTTGTTTTTTTCAAATATTACTTTTGAAATCTATATTAGAAAATGCTATGTTTTAATCATTTTGGGCAATCATTAATTGTAGACTATATCTACAATAATATTATAAAGAAGAATGATTTGTATTTTTGTATGTCTGTAACGAATAAAAACAAAAACTACTGGACCGATTTCAAACATTCTTTCACCATTAGAATGCTACATTATCCCTAAGTAACATAGGCTATATTTATTACAAGAAAAAGTTAGGGATCCCTACTAAAACTTCAGTAATAATGTAACCCAAGGTGTAAAAAATTAGCCATAAATTGTCTTTCATCGCATGCACTGCGGAAACTATTGGTGATAGAACAAAAAAATATTCTACAATATTAAAGAATATATCAATATCTACAAAAAAACTTCGCGATACGGGTGGGAGGGGGCACCGAAGTGCGGGAGAGGGGCGTGCACATCTATGAAATAGCTAGCGGCGCGGCTCATACGCGCGGTCGGCTCCCTAAGCAGCGAATGCAACCGACATTGAATATTTTGACTTTTTTCATAGCAAATCTTTTTGTTCCAGTTAAAAAGTTCTTCTCAGAACTACTTATAAATTATTTTATTCAACCTTTACTGTTTAATTTTTATAGTGTCCCACACTTTTTCTATAGTAAGTATTCTTCAAAAGTTCTTTTCAGAACTACCTACTTAAACTTTCAAGACTTATTTAATATTTTATTTTTATATTTCTTTTCAGAACTACTTATAAATTATTTTATTCAACCTTTATTGTTTAATTTTCATCGTATTCTCTCACTTTTTATATTACTATAAAAAGTGTGAGAATAGGCGAAATTAGAAAGGCGTTGCTAAAATAGAGCTAGAAACTCGCAAGCATGGGAATGGGAATGTAGTGCAGAACGTTCACTTCGTCTTGCAGAATAAATTCCGAATTAATCCTAAAATAAACTAAAAATAGTTTCTGTATGTCTCTTATGCCTTCCTAAACCGTTCATCCGATAACGATGAAACGTTGGGGAATGGTTGGACGCATGCCAGGGAAGGTTTTGGAGTTAGTTAAGTACGGGGTTTTCCGAACTTTTCCGATTAAATCCTAAAATAAATTAAAAATCTTGTAAGTTAGGAGTATGGAGTCTTCATATCTCGGGGACTAATAGAGATATAATAGTGCAAATTGATGTATAGGTATTCCGTTAAAAATTAAGAAACACATGTTTCGAGGTTTTCCGAAATTTCCCGAACTTTTCCGAATAACTCCTACAATTACTATACTTAGATTATTATAAAATGAGATAGACTTAATGTTCGGTATTAATTGTGATGATTTCGCAGTCATTTCAAACTTTCAATTGTTCATTTAATTTATAACGTATATATACTCATATCCAGCAATAGCGGAAGCATTGCCGGGTCGCTAAAATTTTAATATAATAATTCATTAAATCATCATTTAATTAAAATATTGCTGGTATGCACAGGCTATAAGCTAAGAAGAAATTTTTAAAGTTATGGTAAACGATTATGTGAACAGTTATTTTCACATAAAAATATTTTCCGGCGGTTTTTTTTCGGAATGGTTGTCCACAATTATTCATTTTGTGATAGTAACTTTGAAATCTGTATATATGATGTTTGTAGTATTTTTATCTACACAATAGTTAAATGTAATAATTATTATAATGGTTCTTTCTTTATTTATTTATTTTTTCTTTAAATCCTGAAGAGTAAATTAAATTTTTAATATTGCATTAATATTTTCATTCAATTTATCTTTTAAATACCATTCCATTCCTGATTATATATTTATTATCTATAATTTTTAGACAAATTTTCTTATTCAGATTATAAAAAAGAGGTTTTTTTTTTTCTTCTTTTTTTTAATCTTTTTAAGTAGCCATTCCTTACTGAAATAACTATATGTACAAAAACGGATGATAACCGTAAAATCGTTATCTCAACGTAGAACCGTAGAATCGTTATTCTCAAGTATATCCAAATAGGGCAATGACAATAGGAAAAAGTTATTTATTAGGTAAATAATAGGACGTAATATTACATTTCTTTTTTCGCGTTTCACATGAGCATAATTTCGATTTAGTTTAAGAAGAAGTAGTCGTCAATAAAGGAATAAAAACTTGTATATAAGAATAAAGTAACCGATAAAGAAAACTTTTCTTTACTTTTATTATACATTGCATGTCGTTTTGAAATAGTGAATAAGTTTGGTATTTTAATGAACCAAAACATCCCAGTAAATCATTTGTTATTATTAACAGTTGTATGGTAAAAACAAACTATACTAAAATAAGTCCATAGTTTTTTATGAATGTTGGTCATTTACTCATAATAAAGCATCACTTTTTATGTACTTTTAGAAACCTAACCTTTTAGGTTCGTAATGTTTTCATTTCAGCCTACTGTGTTGCGTCTTTGGTTAGTTTACGGTAGAATTTATGAGTTTCCATTCACATGGATTTTTTTTTTTTTTAATATTGTTGTTTATTCCGTATTACCTAAATGTTAATGCATTTGAAAATGCATTAATATCGCCTGAATTAATTAAAATTCAAGTAATATTAAATAGCATAAATATAATTTGATTTTTTTTGCTCTATCAAGGACAGAAACAGCACTCTACAAAGTACGGTACTGTGTACAGTAGAATAGTTTTATAAAATATTTTAACTCAAAGATCTGAAATGATGATTTTTTAAAAAAAAAAAAATCAAGTTGTAATTGTTACTTTCTACAAATAATTTTGCTTAATAAAACATAAATCAAAATCAGATACAATATACAAATGAAGCTGTAATATAGTTATCGCGGATGTATGATAAGAGGAAAACGGAAAATAATCATTCGACCGAGCGGATCACCGGATATATATCTCGGTCACGTGTAATTTAACCGAATAAAACAATCATATGCCTCGGATGAACTGAGGTCGGGATGTTCAGCCAAAATCCATACAAAAATAATAATATTAAAAATATAAAATCGGGATGCTCTATATAAAAAAGTTAAAATTAAAATGACATTTAATAATTTATTATTTTGTACTGATAAATATACTGAATAATGTAGAAGGACTTGACAACTTTAAAAATATATAAAAATTTATTGACATAACTTAAAGATTCGGTTGAAGTCTCAGAAATACACACACATCAAATTTGTTAGCCAACGTTCACTTTCGTTCGATATGACTTCAATTTTTAATGCGATATACATTCCACCTAAAGGCGATTTCATCCCACACTGTAACCAGCAAGTCGAGCTTTACTTCTGCAGCTGCGGTGTTAATTCGAAGTCTTAGCGCAACAAAATCATTGGGCAAAGGTGGTGCATAAACCTGATCTTCAATGAAACCTCAGAAGAAAAAATCTAACGGGGTCAGATCTGGGAAGCGAGATGGCCATGTAATTGAATCTTGAAGTCCATTCTACCGACCTAGGAATCGAATATCAAGAAAATCTCGGACTTCTAGGCAGTAGGCATAATCTTCATCAGTTTGAAAGTTTGGACAGTTAAAACTTTGCGACTTATACTAGTCGCATAATAATGCACAAAACTTAACTTTTTAGTAAATTTTTTTGTTTTAATTTTTCTTTTCAAGTCATTTTATTATTTCCAATAGTATTATTTTGATATAAATTAAATAAAAGATAAATAAATTTCAGTTACGGTGGAAAGAGGCAATAAAACTATTGAGGTGTAAATGAACCCATTTTATAAGAAATATATACTTATTACTGTTAAATTAATTTTTTAAATTAAAACGGTTACTGGCGACCTGTAAACTGATGTGAGGTACCGCCGTAAAAAATAGAACCGTTCTCAAAATTTAAAAATTCTTACGTTAGGCATATTAAAAAAAAAGTAAGAAGTGAAGAGATTATTCTTCCTTCACCTTTTGCGCAGGTGGTCAAGCGACTGGATTTTTTCTTGAATACGTCTTTTACTTAGCCCCAAAAAAAGAAATCCATCGGTGTCAAATCGGGACTTCGTGGTGGCTAAGCGATAGGAACTTCTATTCCTATCTGGCTTTCTGGGAACCTGAGGTTGAGCACAACTTCTTCATGTTGTGGAGGGGCTCCATCCTGTTAGAAAAATAAGTTTTATATATTTTCAGTCTGCGTAAACACAAAATTCTCTAACATGTCCGAATACACTGTATCCAAAATTTAGTCGGTTCGTGGAAACAAAATGGCCAAAAGTGGAGTTATTCATAATATCACGCCAGACGTTACTTTCGGACAATTACGGATGGATTCAATTGATTTGTTTGGATTTTCTGAGTCTATACTCGAAATTTATGGCGATTCTCGACTCCATGATCATGAAATGTAGCTACATCAGAAAATAAATTGAACTACATGTAGTTTTCATTAGCAAAAATGAAGTTTAACATTATTTCTACACACTGAATGCTCATCTTTTGGTTTAATTTCATGGAGTAGCTACAGTTTATGAGGACGAAGTTTCAGTCGCTTACGAATAACATTATGGACAGTGTTTTTTGTTTATTTGACTACTAACATTACAACTGAACGTTTTGACTCTCGTTAATTACAGTCCAAGGATTCTTTCCAAAAAAAAGCAGGTAAAAAGAATTCTTTCTGTGTTTTCAAAACTTGTTTAGACCTACCCGATGAGTGTTATTTGAAAACCCTTCTGGTTTCCAAAAACTGTTCACAAAAATTAGGTTGGCTTTGGTCACTGAATGAATTTTTACAATAGATTCGCATATAATTTCCTTTTACGACAGTTACTGATTTTGTTACATATACATGCTTAGGTTTCTCTTGTGATGAACCGGTGGTACGGAAGCCCGGGCTCCTGTTGGCTTGGTTCATGCTACAGTAAAACAGTTGTTATGTAATGGAGCATGTATAGACTAAATCTCGACAATTAACACTTCAAGATTACGTATTAAACATTATTAAATGTTACAAAAAAAATTGTATTCGTTTTTGAAACACCTGGAGTTCTTTTACGGTATTAGAAACATAAAAATCTTTCAGGATTATTCGTAAATTGAAAACAGGAACACGAATTAAAAAATAAAAGTTTATTTTCCTTGAATTGAAATGGATGCTAATTTTGTAAACAGGGATGTTACAAAGCAAAATTCAGAATATTATTAATAAGCAAATAACGTTTAACAGATTTTATATAAAAAAAGAGAAAAAATAGATTTTTGTAAAAAAATATTATTTTATATGCAAAAAAAACAAAAAAGATAAACAAACATCTTTCAGAAAAAGTAAGATTGTAAAACCTTTTTTAATTGTAATGGTATTTTAAATAGAACGAGAATATTTAAACATAATATTAGAACATTAATTTAGACATTTTCGTTTAAAAGTTAAATGTCTAAAATATTTTGTTTTACTTTTCTAACTTTTTCCACAATTTGTATTAAAATACTTTATTTTCGTGGTATTTTAATTTTTTTCTGAAATAGCTTTTAATGATCGCTAAGTTTATTTTATTAATCGCATATAAATAAAATAAGTAATATGTTCATTTCATTGAATCGCAAAGTTTCACTCAATCTGCTAAGAGTTAGTTAACGATTTAGTTATTCAATGACAAAGCGTTAACTGCGTTAAGCCGGACAAAATTAAAACATTAATAACTTTCTTCTTAACAGTTTAAATTAATTGAAGCAAGATTATTAGTACTGTTATGTTTGTTACATCAGAAATTTCGATAACAGTAAAAAAAAAGAAAAGTAATAAATAGTTCTGAGAGCTCTCTTAATCTAAAAAAAAGCGTAAAACCTTTTGTATATTTAATCATTGTTCTGAATTACATAACTTTGTATAATAGTTAAATTATACGATTAATTGGTAATCGGTTTATTGGGATTTCTCATTGAATCTCTATACTCTGTCGTCTAACGGCATAGATCGGACCCTGTTCGTAGTACTGTTATTAATTCAGTGACCGTTTTATTTTTTTAAAACTACATTAAACATTTCGAGTATTTTAGAATGTAAATTAATCGTAATTTAGAGGGTTGATAGAGGGTAGGTCTTAGTCAAGTTTACGTCTGCCATCCTCACGTCAGTCTAACTATTAAATCTGGCTTTAAGCTAGTAAAATAAAATAAATTTAATTGTAATGAATTAATATATTATAAATCCTTATTGTTATGTGGTTAGTCCGATTTGAAACTATTGAGACTTATCTTAGCCTCGTAATCGCTTATACTTGTAACTCCTTGTGATTGTCTATAAAAATTTATTCGTCGAGTTGATATGATGTCACAAAAGAAATGAGATTTCCTTATTTTATCGATAAAAGGTGAATGAAGCTACATCATTCATGAACTTCTGCACAGTGATGCAATAAAGTCATCTCAACTGGAAGCTTTGATCGTTTTAGCTCCGGACTATCGGAGTTACATATATGCGAATTTGAATACTAGATCGTGGATACCGGTATTCTTATGTGGTTGGGTTTCAATTAATCGTACATTTCAGGAATGGTCGACCTGAGAGTTTAGTCAAGACTACACTTCTTTTACATTCATACATATCATCTTCCTCCATTCATCCTTTCAAGGAATACTTTACAATGGTTTCGGAGGCTAAACAGAAAAAGAATGCCGGCCTCCGTGGCCGAGTGGTAGCGTCTCGGCCTTTCATCCGGAGGTCCTGGGTTCAAATCCCGGGCTTCTTTTTTTTTATGGCATTTTTCACTCACGCTATAATTCATTCATTTCATCCCTCTGATGGTATACTTAATTGTGGTTCCGGAGTAAACAGAAAAAGAATGGACCATCGGACGGTTGAGTATAAAAATAAATAAGATTCGTTATGCGAAGAGTATAAAATATTTTCAAGATGCTTTTTGAGTACCTCATAACGATATTTGTTTAAAGATGGAGATAAATTAATGCATCTTATTCGATTCTTTAGTTCAATATACAGTGATCAATTCAAGATGGTCGCCATTGGAAACTCAGAAACTGTAAGTTTTTTGAGAAATCTTATGTTGTGAACCAACCCTAGATTTACCCTTCATTAAAAATATAGCACTTACATTTTTTTTGAAATCTTTATCCTTTTTCCAATATGGGCAAACTTCATTGTTTTAAATAGAAACTCCCATGTTTTTATTGCATTTTTTGTAGAAAATATTATTTTAAGATATTTTTATTGTTTGTTATTTTATTCTAAACGCAGCCATTACGGTTTACGGGCTGGCAATTGTAAAATCAAATATGGTGGCTAAATTCATTATTTCAAATGGAATCCTCACGTTTTTATTGCATTTTTTGGTAGAAAATATTGATTTAAGATATTATTAGAGGCTATTTTTCCGTAAACGCAGCCGTTACGGAACTGAAAACTGACAGTTGTAAACTTACAATAACAGGAAATATAATTTTAATGCTAATTAATAATTACCACCTGTGTTTTTTTTTTGGATTCTTGAAAAAGTTTTTGCAACTCCGTAAAAATTGGCTTTAGAGAAAAACATCCAAGAATAAAAATAAATGTCTTAAAATATTTTTTTCTACTCAAAAATTTCGATAAAAATATGAGATTTCTATTTGAAATAATGAAGTTGGTCAACAGATTGAAAAAACAACGAAGATTTCAAAAAATTTAAATTTTTAATGTAGGGAAAAATCGACAGAAAATTCGCAATTATAGTTTCTCATAAAACTTTCTGAGATTCTAATGGTGGCTATGTATATTCATTTTACGTAATTCTTGAAAATTTACGACGATCTGTGAAAGGAAAAATCCTCGCTTAAATTAAATAATATACACAGGAGGTTAAAAAAAAAAAAAAAAAAAAAAAAAAAAAAAACAACAACAATAATTTAATTAATATTATTATTTATTAAGATTTAACATTTTTTTAAATGACAACATTTTATTTAAAACAACTAAATAAAACCATGTACAACAGAAAGTAATAATAAAAAAGAAGAACAAATTTCAGACTTTTACAAGATGTATTCAGTTTGTTTAGAAAGTCAAGCAAGTGTGCTATTTATCAGTGGGAAAACGAAAGGAGTGAAAAATGGCTCTTATCCCTTTTTCCTTTCTCTTTCAAACAGTTTATTCGGCTGCTGTACCACATCTACCGGCAATATCACTTCTTTCGTAATGATTGTCTGTACCATCTCTTCTCTTTATCTTAACTTCTCGAAATACATGAATATACTAGTTCGGTTTATCTGCCTATTTACGGTTCGATAGGTATCGACCTCATTTCTAGTTTTCAACGCGTTCGTAACTATACAACCAAAAAATATGAAAATGCGTACCATATAAGCAATTATAACCTTGAGCCGTAGAAAGTAACTTTGGTTCTAATATTTTTAAGACGATTTATACCAAGTGTATAATTTAAAAACTATTACTTTTTTAATCATTACATTTATACCAAGTGTAAAATTTAAAAACTATTACTTTTTTAATCATTACATGCATAAAGTATTTAATGGAAGATTTAAAGATGCAGATTACAACGGCGTTTTTCATTTTCTTTTTTAATTGACATGAAGTAATAAGGAACAAGATATTTGGAGAAGAGTATTTCATTTTCGCTACTACCGTAACATTACATCTAGCGTTGTTTTGTATTATATGCTTATAAAATTAATAAGGAGTAGTATTTTGGTGAATGCCGGCCCCCGTGGCGCAAGCAGTAGCATCTCGGCCCTTCAGCTGGAGATGCTGGGTTCGAATCCCGGGAAGGCATTGCATTTCTACACGCTAAAACGTTGTTATTTCAGTTGTCAAACTGATACCCAACGGTAGTCTCGGAGGCTAAATATATGTATATATATATGTATAGATAGATAGATAGATAGTAGTTATGGTGGGAGGAAGTACCGTCATGTTGGTTTACCGTAATAAAGTCATACATCTGTGACCTTGCTAATGATTATTTCTGATTTTTTCATAGCTTTAGTTTCTAATCCGTTTGAAAAGCATCGACAGGTGAAGGTTACATAATTGTATCGTATCATGCTGAAACTTCTCTAAAAGTTTATAATAAAACGAATTATTACACATATTTTCATTACGGAGGAAAGTTGCAAGCTTTACCTTTCCCGTCTATAATTTTGTTTAAACTCCGGTAATGATATAAATTTTACTGTGACTTATAAAGTATAACGGTGACTTATGGAATTCATTCTTTATAAAACTTCAAAGAAAAAAATCGCTTGCAGTCGGAACGTGAAGGACACGGCAAACAAGCTCTATCATCTGGTTACCGTTGGCCAATCCAGTTGTCAGGGAGAATTTCATTCAATCGATCACGTATAGCGTTATTCTAGCAAGGAGGCGCACCATCTTGTTGCTAAGTGGTTCATATTACAGTGGAGAAAAGAGCCTTAGTTGTAGCATATCGAAAAAGTCAATTTCAGACACACTTTTTCTTTTTCTGTTTAGCTTCCGGAACCACCGTAAGGTATTATTTCAGAGGATGAATGAGAATGATATGTATGGATGTAAATGAAGTATAATCTTGTACAGTCTCAGATCAACCATTCCTGAGATGTGTTGTTAATTGAAACCCAATCACCATAGAACACCGATATCTATGATCTAGTATTCAAATCCGTATAAAAGTAACTAACTTTACTAGCATTTGAATCTTAGAACTCTCGATTTCGAAATTAATTGATTTGCGAAGACGAGTTCAACACTAGATCAATCCGGTGGATTATTTTGTACACACTTGCTTCCGCATAAAAGAACGGCCCGTAAGCTTGCCGTCGGGACATGGCGCAAAAAATAGTCTCGTGCAGATTGCAATATTTTGTGAGGATTTTCTAACCCTCAGACACCCACATTATGATTGTTTACTTTATCATTAACGTGAAATGTTGATTCATCACTGAATACGACACGATAAAGAAGGTCATCATCGTCCGGTGCATCATTTCATTAACGAAGGTAGCATTCAAACAATAATCTGTAGACTGTAGGTACAGGAAACCTTTAAGAGTATGAGCTTGTACACAGCTAAAACTGTTTGAGTTGATTAAATATCATTGATTAATGATAAATTTCATATGTAATTAATTAATGTACATGAAACTTGAGAAATATTACGTAGCTATTAAAACCCTGATATTCAATGTGAAACACACGTATTTTAATTTATGAAAGATCTAAATTTATTGTACTAAAAACAGCTGTTTTTAATTTTTACAAATTCATAATATTTTTCCTTTTAAATTTTATTCTGTTTTGTTATTAATAATAAAAGTTGATTTTTGAAATGGTTTTCGTAATATTTATTACACCATTTTTCCTCAGAATTAAATTAGCTAGAAATTTTGATATTTCAATTTGCATATTTATTAGTCATTTAACAAAATTATTGTATTTCAAACTTAAATTAAACTGTTTTTCGTCACAAAACTTTTCTGTTTTACGTTGGATGTCTTGAAAACTACGGGAGATGGAGTTCTGAAACCTATTTTTTTCGATTTTTCAGGTCAAAAAAATACGACACCTTCAAGTTTACCCCTTACATAACACCTTAAAAATTTCAGTATGACCAAATTTCACGGAGGGAAATTTTTCGTTAGCCTCAACTCGAAAACAAAGTATTTTTGAACATATGTTTGTATGATTTTTTTTTGTTATTTCAAACCCTAGAATTTGTTTTCTAATTATTTCCCTTTCCACCTGAATCACCTTTTGTATTTATTTATCTGCCAATGTTTAAATTTCTGTATCGAAAATTTCGAAAATCATCATTTCGAACATCAGTTTTATTGAAATTTGGATTGCTGTAAGTAATGTAACTAAGTTGTGCATTCAAAATTTATTAAAGAATGGTTGAGTCCTTCTTGATTACGCTTAATTTCAAAAAGATTACACTCTAAATCGAAAAAATTTTGCGGGGCATGTTACAAGCGGTAGTACGTTATGATGTTGCAAGTTGGAACGTTGAGGTTTCTTTATTTGCGATTTCTATTATTGAGTTACATATGACATATTTTTTTAAGAACTGAGATTTTTTTTATTGCAGTTCGTTTTTTGTCGTGGAACTATTTTTTTATAGCTCAAAATATTTCTTTTTCTTTTTTGGAAAATTTTAAATTAGAAGTTGTTGATACTTTTTCAAAAGGAAACGAAATAAAATAAAAGTCTTTGCGTTGAACTGGGAAAATTTTTTTTTTTATTACTGCAAACCGTTACAAGATTTAAATCAGGGAAAGATTGAAATTAAGTACAATTTAACTCAATTACATAAATGAAAAAGAAAAAAAATAAAATAAATTAGCAAATAAATTAAGCAAATAAAAATTACTCGAAGACGTACAATTAAAAGAATTACAATTATAACGTATGTTATAATTATGTTACACAAACAGTATATTTTCTTTGAAATTTCATTAAATTGTGAAAAGATTTTATGTAACATTTACACCAATATACAAATGGTTATGACACTGAAAATATACAGTACAATTCCTCATCATATTTGTTTTAAATAAAAAAAACCATTAAACTTTTCAAACAGATTTGTTGTTTTAAATGGAAAAAGCAATTATGAAATAGAGTTTCATTATTTTAAATGTTTAAAATCGGGAACATTTATTGTGACAAGAAATCGTGTATAGTTTAACTTTATTTTCTGGTGAACAATAGGAATTAAAAGACAATAGAAATTAAATATTCCGTTAGTTTACTCGACTCTTTAAACAAATATCAGAAATGAATTAAAAATGTGTAGTTGAATTTTCAATTTTAAGAAAATTATATCGCTTAATTTGCGGAACGCTAATGATAACTACCACTGTTGCATTTAAAAGTATATAAAAATTAAACTAGTATTACGTTAATTTATCGCCTACAAAGAGTTTCCTATTTCTATCATTCGAAAAGTACTAGATCTATAGTACTACACCGTTTCACATCGGATAAAATAATGCCGATGATGATTCTCTCTCTCGTGTTTGACCAAAATTAATTGTTGTCTGCATATTTCTCAGTCTTTGGGTCTCATAAAATGTAAAGTATTGTGATAATATATGATAAAGTGTATCAGTATTCAGGGACGATATTTTTTTAATGATGAATATTTTGTATTCCAATTGATAAGTTTTATTCACAATTTATGATTGGTTAAAAGATGGGGATTATTATTAGTTGGAATATACGGTCTAATAATTGGTCAGTTTTAAATTGGTTAATCATATTAGTTCTTGTGATTGGGTAGAAATATACGTATACTGATTCATTGGTTACTGAAGTAATCTGGGAGGAGGCAGTGAAATATTAGTGTAATCTAGGAGGGGGTGGAAATACTATACTATAATCAGGGAGATAACGGTGAAACGTGTAATCTAAGAGGGGGCGGCAATATTTCAGTGAAATTTAGAAGGGGGCAATAAAAATTATAATCCTTCAGGGTTGATTATACCGGATAAAATTACAAAAATAAGTCCATGTAAACGTTGTAAATATTTTGTAAACTTTTTGTTTCCATGTTACGGATAACAAAAGATTTTCCCTTATTTTTGTTCCTACGGTTAAAAAAGATGTATTAAAATTTTTAATACAAATTTTGAGGCCGATTGGTGGTTTTTTTAAAATTTCTATTGGTGTTTTATCCGGAGAAAAAATTGTTCAATTTATATCCAGTAGTTATGCAGTTAAAGAAAAATCAGATCGAAAAAAATGAATTTTTTCAACTCAAATTATAATCTTATCGGCTGTTATTTTATGTTTGTGAAACTGCCTGACAGAAATACCACATAAGGGATTGCGTGTATATACTTATCACGGTCACCTTTCTCGTTGTGTTACTTTTTTTTTTCTGAAATACTTACTGTAGTAAATATTTATTTAGTTATATGCATAAGTTCAAAATAATTCTCAGGAGTGGTCGACCTGAGATTTTACAAGACTACTTCATTCACATTAATACATATCTTCCTCTGAAGTAATACTTTACGGTATTTCCGTAGGCTAACAAAAAAAAAAAAAAAAAGTTTAAAATACAAAGATATAAATATTCATTTATTTTTTAAAAACATGATTTTGTTACATAAATATTGTGACGATAAACAATTTTTGTTTTATAAATAGTTAATTTTACTATAAAACATAAAAAGTTTTTACCCTTTAGAGATAGAGATTAATTAATCCTCAAATTTTGTGTATTTTCGTTTAAAATACTATATATTTACTGTGCTTGAAGTTATCTTTCTTTTTATACAGTCAGTTAATCTCACTTTTTATTTGTATTTGATATATTTAATTAAAGATATGAAGGGGTTAAAAAATAGTTAAAAAAAAGTTTGTCATGTGTTTACAGATTTTTTTTTAGCATTTATTTTTAATTCAAAAGTATTTAAAAAATGATAATAATAACTTTGGAATTTTCTCTGAAAGATTGTGTTAAAACGATTTAAATTTTTTAAGGAAGGAAGTGAGTGTAAACAACAAAATTAATAATGGATTAAGGGGAAAGTGTGCAACGATGAACACATTTCTTTTAGTATACGCAAAATATATACATGTATATATATATATATATATATATATATATACTCGAGCATCCACCCATACAATTAAGCACATCCGCGCAAGAATGTGGGAATATAAATATACCTTATTATAATTTAATTAACCAAACTCAGTTTCCTTTTACTATATTGTATTTTTAACCGTCCGGTAGGATTTTCTGTCCAGCTTTCATAATTTAACTAATCTCATAAATATTATAATTAAGTCTGGCTTTATTTACCTATAATCTAAAAATAATATTTCGTTTACGTAAGATAAATAAGTTCTTTTAAGTCAGTTTAGAAAAGTAATTTGAGATATTAACTCTACGTCGTATAAGTTTTGATTGAAATCGCTGAATGTATAAGTTGTTTTAGGGGTGTGGCTTAGTGAAGCGCGAATATTATTGCCGTGTAAACCTAATCGTTTGAAGTATAATTTTGACACTAATTTTCCAGGTATTGACAGTTTTGATAGTCTTAAGAGTAGTTCAGATAACTGATTTAACTTTATATCACACAAATTAAAAAACTTGATTATGAGTAATTATTGAGATTTCGTAACTTTAATTTTATTTAGTGGTGTACGGATTAGTTTTACTTAAAAAATACTTTAAAAAAAAAAGAAGTTAAAATTATATTTCGTCGTGCACATCAAAAAAATTAGTTTACTTGTAAAATGTTATAATTCTTAAAAAAAATTATTTATACAAGATTTTTTTTTTTTAACCTCTGGAACCACCGTTAAGATATATCTTAAGAGAATGAAATGAATGAATTGCAGCGTGTGTGAAAAATGCGATGCCTGACCGGGATTTGAACCCGAAACCTCCGGATAAAAGGCCGAGGCGCCACGAAGGCCGGCAAAGTTAATAACTTAGCAACATAAAAAAAATTAATATAGCAAATTCAAGTACATTGAAACTACCTACTCGTATTTTACAGATCAAACCATGACACCCTCAAACCAGATTGGGTAGTAACTTAGTTTCAGATGGAAAGGGTAGGATATTAACAAACTATCTGATGTTGAAAAACAAATATTTCAATGTGAAAAATATCGGTTTACAATAAGCCAAACCAAAATGGCAACCATTTAATATTTTTTCATACCAGAAAAGAAAATTCAGCAAATGCTGTTACCTCGTAACTATCTATTTTTCAGTATTTGACAACACCTTCTCAAGACACAATCGGCGCGGCAATTACAAAACTTTTAAATAAGATAAGTTTGTGACAGATAATTTTAAAAGGCATTGAAAAAGAAAAATATTCCGTAAAAAAGGTTAAGGCTACGACAAATCTAACCAAAATAGTGACGATTTAAAATTTTTCACAGCTATTCTCAAACGTTGTCTACAGTACATCCAAGCAGTGATCTCATATTGAATAATAGATTGTTTTAATTTAGGAGCATTTTCAAAATTATATTTTCTTATCTTTAACGAGGGAAAATCTATCTAAGGGTTCTCATACCCTGTTAACACTATATATTTATATATAAACTCCAAGTTTAATTCGGTCTCACCTCTTCTTCAAACCTATATACTTTTTGAAAAACATTCGGTGATGACGTCCTCTTATTAACTTCTCTATTATTATTGTAAAATATTATTAGGGACGTAGTCTATTTATTCGCCATAAAATTTTTAACAGATTTTATCTGTAATAATTTCTACATATTTGATTGTTTTGCAGTTACTGGTTTTATGTTTACGGGAGGGATGATAGAGAAAAGTCTGTGGGAGACAACAATAGTGTGTCATTAAGACCATATGCCCGACCGATCTTTGATGCACCGATATTTTGTATTTTTCAGCCAGTCAGATAAAAAAGCATGTTCTCTCACACTTTTCCCCCTCAACCAATTAGAATTCAAGACGATGTCCAAACTGATCTTGATAATTCACTTATAACTTTATCAGTAATATCTTCCACCGATATTATTTCGGCGTCACTTTTTTTCTTCATCGGGATTCCTCTACGTAATTATAGGGAATATTGTACTAATATAATGTATAGCTACGGTATAGCTAATACTGTATCTGGCATATCGAGAAAATATCATTGCTAAAAGCGAATCGATATCATCGTGATTCTGCAGTACCAAGAGTAAAACATTACCAAAGAATTGATCAATAAATATCCTTATTAATGATATTCTGATCGGTTAAAAAAAGTTCCACATGGTAACAGATGAAAACATCCGGCATTCAGTTAACCATCTCGTTGTGTACTATTGCCTGTTAACATAGATAGATATGTCGCTGTAGCTACCAACGAGAAAATAAGCATATTTGTTGTGAAATAGAAGAAATTCGTACAATTGACGATATGATTGATTTTGTAGACCGGTAAGAAAAGTGGTAATTTATGAACATTATTATAACTTCTTTCAACTATATTGGGAAAAGTTTGTTACCTATTTACGAATATCTAAATTTACTTTGTTTTATTTTGTGTGTGTTTTTTTAATCTATTGATTGTTTGCTCAAAGTATATCTATTTCTGTTTAATTTTTTTTTTGCTTTTCTAGTACCAAATTAAAGAATATGTTTTCAACTGTAATATTTTTACGTAAAAAAAACTATAGCGAGCGTAGATTATTGATTTCCAAAGGGTGTTCCAAAGCACTGTGGTAACTAGAGGCCGCTGAGCTTCATCGTCATTTTATTGAAGAGGAGCATCTACAATAGCATTTGTTAAAGTCTAAATTTAGAATTCCGGGATCAGTATTTGTAGTATTTTAATTTCATATTTTTTAATAGTTTATTATGACGGCATTTGTTATCCGTTATTGCTATGGTCTACGTTCGTTTGTCCGACAAGACAATGTGCAAAAGAGCTATAGAGGCATTTCTAAGAATGCGTCACTTAGGCAATACTGCAGATTTCGTAGCAAATCAGCGCATGCAGTAGTTGTTCTAAAACATCTTAAGTGTTCTGCGTCACAATTTTTTTTTAACATTGGAACATAATTAATAAAACAATCCCTTGATTAGTTATTACATTAATTAAATTTCACAATAACAATGGTTTAATTATCTCTTAGTATGCAAACTTGTAAGATATGTAAAAAAAAAGTGCGTGAGCCAAAAAGTACCTGCATATATACGAGAAGGGTGCCATGATTTAAAAAGTATGGGAAACAGTTATACAGAATGTTTATAAAAACGGTTGCAAGAATTCAGGGTGTGTTCTCGACATTGAAATAAAGAAAAGCCTTTTTATCAGAATATATCCGGAAACGCTTCGTTTACCGGCTTTCCGCCATTTTGTAGTTTTAACGTAAAAATCTATTTTTCAAGAATAGTTAATTGTATCAATCTGAACTTTCGTATACTGCTAGGGTACTTAGAGGTTTATTTATATAAAAATAATGTACCTGATCTCTCAGTCAATTTCATTATGGCGGCCTTGTAAAAATTTTTTAAATTGTTAATATCTTTCCAACCGCTAATTTATTTAAAATTTATTACAAAAAATATTAAGCGTATTATGATAAAGTAAACGACATCTTATTTATTCAAATTCATTTATAAATAAAGTTATGGAAAAAATACTTGAAGTAAGTTACTTTATGCCGGCCTACGTAGCTGAGTGGTAGCGTCTCGGCTTTTCATCCGGAGGACCCGGGTTCGAATCCCCGTCAGGCATGGGATTTTTCACACAAGCTACAATTCGTTCATCTCATCCTCTGAAGATATAATCTAACGGTGGTTCCGGAGGTAAAAAAAAAAAAAAAAAAGTTACTTTATATTAGAAAACTAGTTTTCATTTCCTCCCGAATAATTTAAATAATTCGACACGATCTCAATTGGAATTTCATTCATGTTATCATGTAATAAATTATAATAATGAAGATATAACAATAAAATAAAGTATTATAATATTATTTTTCAATATTAATGATATTGAAAAATATTTACATAAATTTTAAAAATGTACGGATTTAAAAAAATTAAAATATCTTTATCCGTTCTTAAAATACAAAATTTTATTAAAAAGACTCAAAATGCCGGAAAGAAGGAGAAAATAAAACGATAGGCCATTTGTCCACATGATTTTCGTTTTCGGCCTTCGTGGTGCGAATTTTAGCGTCTCAGCCTTTCATTCGGAGGTCCCGGGTTCGAATACCGGTCAGAAATGGCATTTTTACACACGCTACAAATCACTCATCTCATCTTCTGAAGATACATCTAACGGTGGTTCCGGAGGTTAAAAAAAAATGTTTGACCAACAGCAATCCTCCGTAGCGCGATTGGTAGCGTCTTGACCTTTCATCCAGAGGTCCCGGGTTCGAATCTCGGTCAGGTATGGCATTTTCACTCACGATACAAATCATTCGTCTCATCCTCTGAAGGTATATCTAACGGTGGTTCGGGAGGTTAAAAAAAAATGAATGAAACTCCCGGAGCATTTGCATTTATAATTTATTTTTTAAAGAGCTTTTGCTATCTCATTTGATAATCTTTAAAAAATAATTTTTGTTCTTTGATTTGTATGCTAGATTTCATATATCGCTCAAGGTGTTTGTAGAACGATTTGGGGAACGGTTACTTCTTTTGGGAATCGGATGAAAGCGGCCTTAAGGATAATTTGTAGTTATTGTATAAACGTAAATATTTATACTAACGGCTTTACGCGTTTAACGATAAATAAATAAAGTTGATGATTTTCGGGTGAAACTACATTGCTCCAAGCGTTATCTAACCGCAGTTTAACGAGAATGATTTTTTCGAGTTATTTTTCAAATATTAAATATTTCATACGAAAAGAGGAAAGATGTGAATACTCCTAAAATATTAGGTAGAGATGAATTATTGAAATCATATTTTATAAAATGCTCTAGGTAAATGGAAGAATTTTTTTTTTAATAGAAAGTTGTAAACTAAATTCAGATATTAAATTTAAATTCATTAAACAATATTTACTCATCACTTTGTGTAACTGGTTTTGATGTTTAAAATTTAACTTATTTTAATCAAAACCTGTCAAAACCAAATAGTTTTACTCTCACAGTAATTTAATAAAATTTTAGCAAATGTTTTGTTATCTCGCTCTTATATTTATTTAAGTTTATATTAATTTTGAATTAAAAATAAATGCAAGTATATATTTGATATAGTACTTTTAAGATTTTATCCAGAAAAAGTTTAATGTTGATACGCTTTAAATTAGCAAAAATATCAATAACATTGAATTTTTTTATTTAAGACTATTTTCTTATTGTTCTATTATCTATGTTTGGTCACTTTTATATCACACATCATTTAATATAGACAATAAAGTGGATTTTCGAAAAGCGTTGTTAGTTAAATAACCATATTGCTGATAAAAATGTTTCAACTCGATTTCAACTTGTAGCGTCAGGGCTTTGCCCGGAATGTAGGGTCTCGAACAGTGTTAGCCATGTGCTATATGTCTGTCCCCGGTATGAGTTTGCACGTGACAGATTGGTTAGGGAACTTGAGAGATTACACTCAGGCCAGATTTAAGGGTCAATTGGAAGACCCGGGCTGAGTGGCAGCTTGTCGCTGGCCTCCTACAAACCATTGCGTCATCCA
>JAAAKQ030514441.1:0-19436 GCA_010016005.3 Zanna intricata
AATCCGTATAAAAATAACTACCTTTACTAGGATTTGAATCTTAGAACTCTCGACTTCGAAATCAGCTGATTTTCGATTTCGCGTTAACCACTAGACTGGTGGTTTAATTAGCCCGGTGGGTTACTGGTTGAGCTACTGGTCAAAGATATCTTGATTCTCAAGGATTGCTTTCTATGTTGATTTAGATAATACGGAATTATCCAGTATTAAGGTAGTTAATCAATGTTTTAGATCTGTTATATAGTTTTGTTTAAATTTTAAAAAAATATTTTTATAAATAAATTAATATAATTTTTTGATTTAAAAATAAATGCCAATATAAAGAAAATTAAATTTTTTTTAATTCTCCTTTTTTTAATTAAAAACCTTTTAGTCTATCTACTAGTTTCACCAAATAATATTTATTTTATTGGGATTAAAAACCATAATATAATAATAATTAATTTAATAAATATTCTCTCTGCATCAAAAACTTGCAATTTCATCCGTTATGTGATATGTGATGATATTTGGAATTTTAATAATAATAATAAAAAATAACTTGTTATAATTGGTAAATGGTAAAATAATCCGTTCTTTATATTTTCAGATGATTGGTGAAATGGGAGACATAATTTCCTATTAAGGTATGTAGTTGATTAGTTATCAATTCTTACTTTAATTCTAATATTATTCTTACTTTATATAAATTATTTTAAAGAAATATTAAAATATCACATCTTCTTCTATACCTTCAAATTGTGTCATCAGCCATGAGGTAAATCATAGAACAGTTACTCTATCCATCCATTAACGATTACATGATTACTTCCAAACTGCTTATAAAATCCTATATCACTTTATACCTTTTTATCTCGCCTTACTTACCATTCAATAAGCATTTTCAATGCATATCTATGCTATCTTATTTTCTTACAGTACCCAAATCAAGTTATACTTCATTTCCTTTTACTATCCTAAATATTTCACAGGCGAAATAAATTAACTAATGATGTGACGCAAGCCATTTTAATTTATTATGATTTACTTTTAGTACTTACATATAAGATTGATTTATTTCATTAACATAAGTTTTTTATAACAAGGACTAGGGCCGATGGATTGGTAAGAGCTGATACCACGAAATACTTTGTCATTATAGGAATTTTGTTTTCAGGTAGATATAGTAAATACACAGTACATGTGAAGGAAAGAAAAAACCTAAATGGCGTTACTGCCGAAAAGGAAAGTGATAAGGGGTTGAGTGAAGTGAATGGTGGGGATAAATATCGCAAGGTTAAGTCGTTTAAAAAATGCTGAGCACGGTGTTCGCCTCTTGTTTCCAGTGAGATCCCTTGTCTGTAAGAAACAATTCATATAAGTTGGTCCTGCAGGCATCGGATCGTTTGTTAAAAATGTTCAAGTTACCACTAGTGTCAGTGGTAACGAGGAAATTTATACATCAGAGCGCTTGTTATATAGCTTTTTTTCGCTAATAAATGACTTTTTTTTACTGGCAAAAAGCCGGTTAATATGCAGATTGTAAACTAGAACGAATGAATTTTCTTGCTAAAAAACAAATCATCATCATTCAATTCTTTGAATACTCTTAGTATTGGGGTTCAAATTAATTAGTATTGCAAAATTAACATCTTTTTCGATAGAAAACGGGTCAAGAGGACAAGTATTATTATTAGATGAGATATTTTCTGCTTCGTTAGGTATTATATACAACTATATTTAACAGAAAAACTTGGCAAAAAGGTTGTAGTACAGCAACATTTATGTCACCCATTAAAGATAAATAATATTAAGCATAAAAAAAGCATTGCGACAACTATAATTGTGAAAAATTTAGTAATTTTATTATTCAGTCATGATGAAATACAAAAGAAACAATTATTCGAGATTTAATTTTCCTCACAGCTTTCATTTTTAATTGCACATAATACCTTATAAATTCTCGGTCATGATACAAAAAAAAAATTAATTAATTTTAAAATATTAAAATAAAATTTTTTTTAAAATGATTCCAACAAATTAAAAATTAACGAGGAATAATAGTTTGTAAAGGAGAAGAATCCAAGTCTCTGATTAACAATGCGAAGTTATATGTAAAATCAAAATTTAAAACATACGAGTTTAGCATTTTCTTTCATCTTAAAACATTATATTAGCAACCGTCTGTAAAGTAAAAGACAAAAACAAAAGCAAAAAAAAGAAATATTTGTAAAAAAAAATAATAATTCAGAAAAAAAAAATACAAAAAAGGAAAAATAGAAAGAAGGCTCAGACGACTTTTCGCATAAAATCTTAGATGTTTTCCAGTTTATAGACATAAAAACATACACGCACAGTTTATCAACAAATCGGACTGGCATTTATGTTTATAACATATGTTAATATGTAAGTCATGATTAAAAAAATCAGATAATATTCAATAATTTAAAAAACATTCGTAAAAACCGATTGATTTTTTTTAAAATAGTACTAAATACAAGTAAACGTTTTTCAACATTGAGTTCAATTCTTCTTCATAAGACTATAAAAAACAGATAATTAGTCAAAAATTATATTAGTAAATAACATAATTATCAAAGAAAATTCATCAAAATAATTTTTAGGGACTGTAGGAAAAAATTATTTTTTTGTATTTTTTTACAAATCTAATTGTACAATGAATAAAATGTGTTTTTAGTGAAAAAATTTTAAATAAAATTATAATTGCCAAAATTATCAATTTTTTTGTAATTATGTAAAAATAGGATTATATTGTTATTGTAGTTTTTTTTTCTGATTAAGGAGTTTTGTGTATTATTTTCCTAAGTTAATCTAAATCGTAGCCGAAATAATCCCCTTTCTTAATATTTTAATTTATACGTACTACAGGTATAATTTTAATACCTTCATTTACTTCAACCTATAAACTCAGCTACGGGGCATACCATCCCCGTAGCTGAGTTTCCTTTAGATACGGGGCATCGCCTCAAACTATCTCGAAAGAACAAACTCTCACCCAGGAAGTCGGAACTCCTTGTGTATGTGTTATGCCTCTGATGAGGAGACTCCGAAGGGATTCCCCATCAGGAATCCGGTCTTCACACCTCGACTCTAATGAGGAACCCCAAGGAGATCCCCCACCGGGACTACAGTGTTACAGTACCCCCCTAATGGTGTTATGAAGGAGTCCCGATCCTTTCATTGAAGGTGGGACGTCGGAGTCTCCCACCCGACCCGGACGGGACTATTCCCCATAAACACCGATTAGACGCCGAACTTCACGGCGCAAGTGAAACCTTGCATCCCCAATCCCCGGATGAATGTCCATGCCACCTAAAGAAAGGACACCGACCTTCTCGGCGTCAGTCCGTAGATGACCGGTGTCACCACAGATAAAACAGTGGCCACTCCGATTTGGCCCTCTTACTCTCACAGCTCCTCTTACTGAGCGGAGGAGGTCAGGGTAAGATTTTCTATCCGCTTTGACTAACACTGTCGTCATCGGCGAGCCTACCGGCCGTTTCTGGCCGAAGTCCTTCTGCATCGACATTAAAAAGTGCACAAAATATTATTTCCGACTGAAATATTCAACTGTGCGGCGATAAAGTTGCTCAACTCAACCCGACGGTCCTAAAAACACACCGCCCGACTGTGCCCATCCTTCATCAGCTGAAGAACTGATCGCCAGACAATGGATGCTAGCTCACGGTCCTCAGCCTCCGCGTTAATTACAAGGCCGTGATCAGTACGACCAAGATCAATTTTGGAACCATGCCGTCCACAGTCAGGTCTCGAGCAGATGTCGGTATAACAAGGACTTGGCCCGCCGTCAATTTACCCGAACGAGCTAGGTCTCCAACCCATGTTGCTTTACTATCGGAGTAAATAAAATACCGGAGTTTGATTTGGGTGGTCTACCCCACCGTCAAATTAATTATTCATGCAAATCAAGTGCCCTTTTCTACACCAGCAGTGTTCTCCATTAGGACTGAAGACCGCAGAAACATAAGGCCAGCCCCGAAGGTCCACTCTCTTAATGTCTTCGTCTGCAACACCATCAAAAATCATTCGACGGAACTTCTCACCCGACCAGGATGCAGTCCGGACAAGACCTGCTTCTGGAGTCTGCGAAGCCATGTCCGTGACAATGAAATATCTGGGTACTGGGCCGAGTTAATGTTTCCTCCTAAGGTTTCACATTTATATAATCTACAATATCCAGGTACATCTCCACCAAACGAGTTTTGTCATCCATGTTGTGAAAAAAGTGTTCCTAACTTTTTAATTTCTTTTGTGTTCGCTTTTTGGTGAATAAGCGAACAACACCTTGACATAAACTGCTGTGTTGTGAGCCAGACACTAATTCCGTTTTTTAAAGTTCGTACTTGCACATCCTACTTTCTTCACCGCCTCTGTTCCCCCTCTTCTATTCAGAAGACATCATGAGTCAATCCACGCCTCTCCTGACCCCTGGAAAGACAAGGAACTTCTATTACCCGCCTTGGATTTCGTATTCTCCTAAGTGGCTGGGGAGAGAGGCATAATCTCATTTTTCAAAATATCTTCGGAACTCCCTGCCTTACTTCCATATCATCGTAGAGGCGGTAAGGCCTCCTCAAGGCCACTAGTACGTGCGACCTGTAACGGCTAAAATCGGCGAAACAACAGTTTTCGGTTCTGTTCTTGATTTTTCTGCGTCTTTCCATTAGTCCAAAATGTAAATAAAACAACCCTGCAGAAAAAATACAAAATTTCCTCGCGATAACAGCTGAAATATAAAAATTTTCTGAGTAAAGTTAATAATTAAATTATATTTAGCCATTCCTTTATTTTGATTATAAACTAATGATTAAATAAACATTAGCAGCTTTTTAATCAACAATCAGTCCTTGGTTACCTTAGGCAAACACCAGAAAATAAAATATTTAAAAAATGTTATTTAATGTAAATATAACAACGAAAGAGAAAATTAAAGGCAGAAACGTCAACCTATTTGAAACAACAAAATTACTTGTAATTATAACCCAAATCAAACAAAAATAAAAAAAACATACGCACAACGAAATGTATAAAACATAAATTAAAATCAACTAAATTATAAAACAAAGCCCTAGAGAAAACTGCAAAAACATGTCCAAATGCATCAAGAGCTTGACACCAATTGCTACTATAGATTACTTATCTATCCTCTGTATGGGAAAATCGTTATAGTACTTTTTCAGCAAATTGTTATAATTACCTTATTAAATTATAAAAATGAGGTTTCATTGATATTTTTATTTTCCTGGTTTTAGTAATATATCCTACTATCTATAGCGGGAATGTATAAAAATCAGTAAAAACAAATTTAATAAATATTTTTATTACCACACACATAGGAGTGGGGTGAGCATATAATTTTGATATTTGAAGATTTTTTGACCTAAGATTTGAAGCTTTGAAGACCTATTCACGTAGAAATTATAGATGCATAGAAACTCCCACTAACTCCTTTTCTAAAGCAAGATATAGCTTAAAAAAGAAAAATATATAATATTTTTTTGGTATAGGCGGTGTATATTAAATTTTTTTTTTAATTTATGATCTGCAGAACAAAACTTAAACTTTTCCAGAAAAGTCTAAAAAAATTGTTATTTTTTAAAATTTTGTACCTTGTGAGTAGAAATTAAAAAATATATATTTAAATAAATTGTAAATAATCAGCAAAAAAAATGTTACTCTATTACTCCCAAGTCCGAAACATATATTTTTATTACAAACTTTTGTGCATATGTACGTGTGTATGTTGTGTTGTATTTGGTCTTATAACTGTGGACTTCTGAGACCTGAATTTCATCAAACTTGGTAGATAGATAATACCTTCGAGGAGAAAGTAAATTCTCAAAAATTTGAAAAATGTAAGGGAGTTATTTGGCTGTAATAAAATTTAAAATCTTTTTTGGAGCACTTAAAAAAAAGTCTTATCCGAGTTGAATTTTTTTTTTTTTAAATCACAAATAACCAAAACGTTTTATTTATTATTTACCCTGTCTCCAAAAAAAAATGGTTTCATATATTCTTCTTTTTTCTTAGCTATAACTTGCTTCAAAAAAGGAGTTAATGGTAACCCTTCACATCTACGTTTTTTTATACGAAATAAACCTTAAAACCACTGTAAACGTTGTTTACCCATCCCATTCGAATGGTCTATCATTAAAAAAATATTAAATTGCTTTTTTTTTTAATTTAAAAGGAAACAGCTACATATCAAATTTTTAAGGAGCTCTAATGGCTGGCTATTAGAAATGAAATCGCGACTATCCTTATCCAACAAGCTAATTTTGTACAAATTTATTCTAAAACTAATTTGAACATAAAGAATCCAAATCTTAAGTTATGGTACCAGAAATGTAAAGATTACTCAGCGTTTACATAATAAAATTGTGAAATGCATTACACAAGCGCCAAGGTTCGTATGGAACAACGAAATTCACGAGTACTTAGGGTTACCGTGTGTTTGAGAGGAAGCCGATTGATAAGTAACTAAGTACAAAATAAAATTTAATTACGACATAAACTGTCTAGTTGTTAACCTTTTAGACAATTGAGATGATGTAAGCTGATTAAAGCGGGTACATGTATTGGACCTAGGAACCTAATAGTGATAATCAGAACGAAGCCTCTCTTCTTAAGTTGTGTATTATACAGAATTTATGTTATGAACATTTATATTTCTAATGTTATTTTTTCCTATGTTACTATTTTTCTTTATACATTATTTTTTTTATTAGTAGTAAAAATAATGTATAAAGACATTATTATGATTTTATAGTTCATTACTGGTTGAACTTTATCAGTGGTTATGCTACCTTTGATTTACTGTTCATGTTAGAACGCATTAGTTCAGATGTTTCAAAGGACACTCCTTTATAACTTGATTATTGTGTAATTTACTTATAGTTTTAATCTGCGAAACCGATTGTAAATGTAATTTGAGATAAAAAAATATATATCTATAATATTTTTAATTTAGACCCATCTTGTGTAGATTATCCACTGATTTAAAATAAAAAAATAATTTTTTGATAACATTTACACTGGAATTTTTTTTAATAAAGAAATAACTCAAACTATTCACCAACTTACTACAAAATTACAAATTAGTTTATTTAAGGTTAGGTTTTCTCGGCTTAGGTTTATTTATGGATTATTTAGTTTATGGATAAGAAATGAATCTTTTTATTTTTGTAAATGTTGAAAACTTCTTTTTTAATCGTAATTTATTATCATCCGATGAGTATGGCAGCTTCTAAATTGAACAATTTTTCACAATTTCAAATATTTAATAGCCAAAACATAATTTAAAACAGTAATGTCCTTAAAATTATTTAATACCCCTCTCCTAATGGTGGAACTCCCGAATGAAAAAAAAAAGTATTTATAAATTATTATTTATTTAAAATCAGTTTTAGTGAATGTTAATAATTACAAAAGCTTCCAGGTGCATGAACCCCAAATTTTAAAAACATATTTTTTGAAATTATGATGCTAATTTATTAACATTAAACATTTTGGATATTGCTTTATTTTGATCAGCATTGCTTAAAAAATTTAAATTAAAAGATGTAAATTTACAATAATTTACAAACAATGTAAATAAACATACAACTAACTATTTCTTCTTCTTTTTATTAGACTTTTTTATATCTCGCATTCTCTTTCGTCATTTTTTCTTCTTTCCGTTTTTCCAGTACTTTTTCATTATTTCCGAAAGTGCATGTTTTTGTTCTAATGTAAATATTCTGGAGCTGTTCTTTAGTTTTTCCTTTTCATACAGGTTCATAGCAAGAAAAATTGTACAATTTATTACCGGCTTTTTGATCAAACAAATCACCACCAGAAAAATTTGAAAGAGATAGTCTGATCAAAATAACGGTGATGAAAATATCATTCCTTTTAGTAAAACGGAAAAACCAAATAATTATACCGTCAGATAAACATAAATAATGTTATTAAATATTTGAATTCATAAAAAATTTTATCGAAAAGGTCTGACAGTTATCATATCCAATAATATCTTCCTTCTTTCATCTACAAAAATTTCTTAATGCAGACATGAGCATAGTACCCATGCGTGCCATACATAGTACCCATGGTACTATGCGCATGGCTGTATATTGTTTTACATCTGGTTATTTAATTATTTTCTAGAAACCTGGGTTAGTAAATGAAATGAGGTAATTTTTTTTTTAAAGAAATCCGTTATAACATCATGTTTATTAAGTTTTAATTACATTTTCTTTTTCTTTGAAAGCATAAAATACATTTAACAATGTAGAGTTTTTCCAGAACCGTAACAGAACACGAAATTTAATTTACAGACTAAGTACATGGACATCATGATTGAAAAATAACGTCCCCTTCAAAAATATAAAATAAATACAATTTTAAAATATTAATGAGGGAAATTCTACAAAAATGGAACGAATAAAATTTCATCCTTTGTTTGTTCAAGATATTCCAACCGGAAACAGACTTTTCTTCTAATTAAAATGATTTATTCTATCTTTATTCATTATACATCAAACTATATATAAAAAGATTTTTTCTCTCTTGTTACTTTACAATTTCCCTTGATTTTTTCTTCTCAAGATCAATGTTTTTGTTTTTAAAAGATTCCTATTTTTATCGTACTTTTCCAGTAGAATGAATATAAAGTCAAAAAAATTAAAATTAATTAGTTGTAAGATATATTTAGAAAATTTCTTAACGACCATTTAAATATTAAAGTCCTGTTTGCTAGCATGTAATCGTTGTATTTTAAATTTATGCACAACTCTGAAATTAATTCTCATATATAGCAGAATGCATTTTTGTGCTAAAAACGGTGTTGTTTTATTTTTTCTTTAAAATCTGAAATTTTTGCATAAATAAATATTAATGGGGATGGTACTACTAGCTTTAATTTTGAGATTTAAATGCTCATTCCACTTTTAGAATTTATATTGTTTTTTTTTTTTAATGTTTCATTTGCAAATATCACCAGTTATTTTTGTATTTTGTAAGGCTAAACTTAAAATAGTTTTTTTTTTTATTTGAATGAACATAAAAAACAATTTAAATATAAGAAATCCAGCTAATAGTGTTTGAAATTTTAAGGTTAGAGCTTTAACTTAATGTATATTAACTAGAATTAAAATTTCTTTTGGAATTATCCTGTGTGGTTTGATTTTATGTATTAAATTCATATGATTAACCCTCAGATAAGAAGCATTCTTTGAAATTATGAACATTTAAGAAGAAATATGTCTATATTGTTGTTGTTTTTTTGTTTATATTACGCAGCTTATACTTCTTTTTTAAAACTGTAATAACAATATACAAAAAAAAAAAAAAATGTTAGAAGTAAAGCGAACGACTAGTAAAAATTCAAAGCTTTGAACAACATACATTTATATTACAATAATGATATCTAATACTCTGTAATAATATTAAGACGTAATATTAAAACTAACAAATATTTTAAAATACTCCTAAAAATTCCATTTGTAAAAAGATTCAAATCAGTTCTGTAGTAACAGTTCATTATCCATCAAGTATTTATATAGATACTATAAATATCAGATCAGGTGTTTATATAGCTTCTCATAAACTGTAATCTAGGTAACATTAAATGTATGTAAGACAAGAATTAATTACTTTAATTGCATTGGAATCATTTTTAATGATTTAATTTGGTCTGTATTTTTTGGTTAAATGTAATATGTAAATATTTAGTAGGTTAATATGATAATTCTAGTGTTGTAAAATAAGTCGTAGATGCTATTGTTATTCCTCTTATAATTTAATTAAATGATTTTTCAGCAATTTATTGCCTAGCGATCTTAAGACTTCTGTTGTTGTTCCTCTTCTTAAAAAAGATTCAGCGTTTAATTTACAAAATTATTAGCTAACTTCTTTATTGTCCGTACATCATAAGTATTTGAAAAAATTATAAGAGAATTATGATATTATAAGAATTATTTATCTTCTTTTAACATATTTTGAAAAAGGTATTAAATTTTCAGCATAATTTTAAAAAATTGTCTACTGATCCAGCCATTTATAAAAATTGAAGTTTTATAAAAACATATTTTGAATTACGTATTTAAAAAACAAATACATTTTCAAATTTTTGCGAACTTAGTAAAACATTCAGTTTAATTTCACATATTTTAAGCATGAAAAAACTTAGTAGTTATGATATCAGTGAACAGCTTACAATTGTTTAAATTCATAACTAATCAAGCTACAAGTAGTTGAAATTTAATTTATTGATAAGGATACGCTTCTATAGTTTAAGTACTCATTTCAAGATGTAGAACGTGGAATACCACAAATGAGTTTACGGTTCCTTGTTTTTTATCGTTTGTTTATGACCAGCCTCAACAACTAGAGACATTCATAGTAACCCTATTTCCATAATGGTATCTATATCTGAAGAAAATTATTTAAAAGGAGTAGAAAATTTTATTACAGCAGTTCAAAAACTTATTGCCTGAGAGGATTGTAACCATATAAATATTGGTAAAATCGTTGAGTTGCACTTTTTAGGTAGACATAACATACTGATTATTTGATAGAATTCTCATTAACGAAAACGATAGTATTTCCATTGCCTACAAAGAGAAATTTCTGATTGTTTCATTAGACAAGTTCTTGTGAGGCGATAGTATTGATTTAGTTTGTAACAAAATCAAACCGTACTTCTTTCTTTAAAGCATGGCTTAATAAATTCCAAACGTCATCATTTTAAATTATTATTATTATGCTTACACATTCTTCTATGTACTATAATGTCATCACTTAGAATTCCCTCAAAACATAAAAACGAGTTTTCAAATCCAAAAACGGGCTGTCAGACAATTATTTGGCTCGTATGTGTATAAATCGTTTAGAACTGTGTTTAGAAAATTATAATAACTTATTTTTTGTTTATATTTATAAATTTGCAATCTTTGTTAAAAATAATAGTCATTTCTTAAAAATAACGCTCCCGTTACAAGAGTGTTTTTGTATAACATCCCACAATCTGCTGATGGGAAACCCGTATTATGGGAAATCCGTTAAAATTTTTGATGGATTACTGAAAAATATGAAATATTTTTTACAAATTCATGTAAATTGTAATTAAAATAATTTCTTTTACGAGTAATATTATATTTGAAAGATAAATTAAAAAAAAAAAAAAACAATATAAAACAAAAAAAAACATGATTTATTGCATCTCGTGCAACGGGTATATAAATAAGTGTTCAAAATAAGTTTCAAGAGCGGATTTTAAATTAAAAATTATTTCGTAGTATTTTTTTAAAAAAAATAATTTATTTACTGTTATTTCAAGTGTTTTTATTTAAGTAAATAATGTGGACTTAAATCAAAACTATATTTTATCTCATAAATTTTTTTAAATTTTTTTTATTTTTAATTATTTTTAATGAAGTCCAAATTGAAACGATTGACACTAGATAGAGAATACTGGAAAGCTACATCAAACCAGTCAAATGACAAAAAAAAAAAAAATAATAATAATAATGTAGTAGTTTATATAATGTACTAATTATGTATGGATCATAATAATATATTCATTTATTCAATTTATTTATTTAATTGGAATATTTCAGTAATGGTATTGCCCTGAGACTGGAATAGTTTAAATACTAAATTTAATTTAATATTTAACGTACTATTTATATAAAAAAAAATTTCTCTAGATATTCCAGAATTAAAAGCTAGTTTATATTTTATTTTTAAATAAGTGAAAAATGAGGTTAAAATCAAAGTAAACTTTTAAGAATTTTTTATTTTTAAAAAATTATATTTTTCTTAATGTTATAAAAATAAAGGTAATAATGTTCATTTAAAACATAAAATATATTTAAATCAAAAATTATTATTTTTAAAACTAATAGAAAGCAAATAACAAAAAAAAATTTAGCTGTAGCAGCAGTTAATTTGTATCTCGACTTATCAGAGTTTGTATATGGAGTCGGAATAATAAATAAGTTAATTCTGTTTGTTTAAGTATTAAAACAAAAATTATCTGACTATGTAACCTATCTTAACGTACCTTGTAATAAAAATTGTAGAAAATATTATTAGTCTCAACCAGATTTATTTTAAACAAGGTTTGTGTTTATTCTTGTTGTAAATTGAAGGTAATTTTTCAGATAAGACCTTTTCACTATAAAAAATAAAGTCATCTGAATAAACTTTGATTAGCAGCCTTGAGAAGAGACTAATTATTCCTCCGTTCATCTGATGGACTCATCGCTATACATGTCCTAATACAAAAGAATGAATAAATCTTTCTACGTTAGTTTAACTTAATCTTGACTTTATACTTTGTCTCCTTCAAGTTTAAATTATTAGAATCAATCTTCCCTAATGAACTTTTATCCTAACAAAACAAACCTTTTGTAATTTATAAATTTTTTATTTGACACCAGAAAAAAAAAACACGCATTTACTTCGTTTTAATGTTTATATTTTACTTTTATTCCATTTTAATAAACTAGAAAGGGACTAAAAGGATTATTTCGCTGTACTTCAGTAAGCTTTACAAATTTTACTTTTAGAATCATACGAATAATTTACATCTGGTACTAAAAAAACTACTTAAATAAACTTAAATTTTTACGTAATATTTTTTTATAATTGTTAATTTTTTTTTATTTCTGTACAAAATTACATCTAATAAAATAAATTTAAAACCGGTTTCATCTTAGATTACAAATAAAAGTGTTACATTTTCCTAACACCATTAAAGAATGTATGTATACAGGTTAAAAATTATCGCAATAATTTACATTTCCAGTTGAACTATCATAATTGATTTCACTGTAATTTTTTGTCCTTCCAAGTATTTTTATTTTAACATTCGTGGTTCACACGTTTCGGAGAACTCAAAACTATTTTTAGCATTGAATCTTCCTAAGAAGAGATCGTTAAATAAATATTGTTGTTAAGCTCCTCCCACTAGTCACCAATATTGTCATGGCCTCTTCTGCTTTATACCCCTCACACGAACAGTTATATCATTTCTTGAAACTAATCTTTGTGATTTTTCATTTTAACAATTTAAAATTTCTAAATATTACATTGAATTGAGTGTTTATTTGTTCATTCATTAGCTTTTGTTCTTTCAGTTTTAGCTTTAATATATCTATATTTTCTGGAATATTTAAACGGTTTCCTTTTTCTGTATATATGTAATATGTTCATGGATTGTATCATTTCATTGTCGCGTTAAAATTATATTTTATCTGGTATACACTTTTTTCGTATTTATATTTTCCTTCAATATTTTTTCTATAATTATTCCTGATGGTGTATTTATGATATATGCTATATTTATGCTATATATGATAAAAAAAAAACCCTTCAATTTATATATTTCTTTTCCCGTGGATATAAATTTGGCCCATTACCGTCCTTCTTTTGGCTTATTGTTGAATACAATAGACCAATGAATACGAATGTTAGAATGACATTTCTAGGAACTAGTGTCTTGGCCCTTCAGCCGGAAACTATGGGTTCGAATCCCGGTTGGACATGGAATTTTCACACGATAAAAAAATGATCATTTTATTACATCCTCTGAAGCAGTACCTAACGGTGGTCCCGGGGGTTAAAAAATAAAGATCAATGTATACAGACTATTAAAATATAGTTCGTTTTTGTCCATTTCAAAGTATAAAAAATTGTATAAAAGATATAAATTACCCTAAAAAAAAAAAGTGTATATATATATATATATATTTATAAAATTCTTTCTATTAAGTAATTAATAACATAGTTCAGGATCAGTTAACATACTTTGTGATTTATTTATTTTAAATATAACAAGTTATATGCTGGTATACCTTTTAAATAATTTAATAATTATTACATATGCAAATTTTTTTTTCAATTGTAAGACATGTACTCATTCATCTATCAAAATATAATTTAACCAGACGAAACCCTCTACAACTTCTCTATATTAACGAATTTTCTTTATACAAATAATAACGTCCTAAACCACAAATTATGGAAACAGAGCTATATAAATTCTTCTATCCGGCTCTAGCCATTATGAAACTTATAAGTTTTTTTTTCTTTTCTATTTTCCTTACTTGTACATTGCAATCTATTCAATTAACGAACAGTAAGCAAACACCTTCACAGCCCAATTAGATGAGTATTGTATGCATGACATGTATATGAGGTATAGTCTTGTACAGACTCAGGCTGACAATTCCTGAGACCTTTGACTCTCACAACCACCAAAGTATCCACTATCTAGTAATCAAATTCATATAAAAAGAATTAATTTTTATTAGTATTTTAATCTCAGAATATTAAACTTTAAAAATTAGCTATTAAACAACTGATTTGAGTCAAGTTAAACACAAGACCAGTCTGGTAAGCTATGAATTTTATTATTTGCAAAAATATATTTAAATCCCTATTTGAAATCCATATCTTTTTTACAATTGATTATATCTTCAACAATTAAATTTCTACATTTTTAAGTTTTACTTTTGAGTTTAAATCAATTTCAACCTCAAAAAACATATTGAAATGAGATTTTTTTTTATACAGTTTTGAAGATGTTTACTGTCTCATTTATTCTTAAGCGATTTTTTAATGTTATTCGTATAAATATGTAACGTTTTATAGAAAATTGAATTATAAAACCTTCTTATAATTTAAGAATGATGGTGTAATTATATTACAGTTTATCTTGTTATTATTACCTATGAAACAAAATAATATATGGTACAGATATATTACAAACAAACAAAGAGGATGAATGATATAAATTTAAGTCACAATCAATACTCCAGTTTTATTTTTCATGATTTAACTGATATGTACTTTTAATTGTAATAAATAAACTTAATATATATTAATTGTTAATTAAATGATAAGGTACAATCCGTCCTTTCCTGTTAATTGTCTTCCCATTAAAACAATTTGTGTGAGGAAATATCTATGAAATGAATTAAATGCAGAGGAGCAAATATTATTGTAAATTCAGTTATACCATTCTCAGTTCGTATATGTCTTTCTGTATTTCTATATTGTTACAAGATTTAAAAAAAAAACGTTTACTCATTTCAAACGAACAACATGAGAAGGTTTAGTCCATTTCTTTTTTTATATTTTCAAAATTTGGTTTAAAGCAATTTTACAATTTTTAATCTCTTGATCATTTTCAAAATAATAATAATCTGATTCGGTAAAATTAATAAATTACGATTTTTTATTTATTTTTTATTTTTTAAACATCATGATTGTTATAAAGATTTAATGATAAAGTTAATGTACCGGTTGATGACTATAGTTTAATATCTATAAAGAGTATATTAAAACAGAGTATAAATGGATGTTATGTTTAATATTCCACTCGGTATCAATATTAGCGTAATAAAATATTTAATACTTCTACAGCGATGTAGAAGAGAAGATTTACCGATTTAAGTGTATTTTCTTTATTTTCAACCAGGTGGAACATACCGTTCAGCATGATATCTGCAGATGAAAACCATTATATATACATTAAAAGATTACAGATAAATTATTCCTTTAAATAAAGTAAAAGATATTGCATTATTACTTTTATTACGATTACAACGATATGATACACGTACCCGGGTTTGGAATATTGAACAAAATTGGGTTTTTTTTGCATTTCATTATGAAAATTAAAACAGAAGCTTAAACTCGTATTTATTTGCATTTTGTTTGTAGTGTAAATATCTGATTAAAATCATAGATATTATAGTACGCATTTATCATAATTACTGTTATTAGTGCTCGAGTTTCCGTCATCCGTAGAATTTCAAGTGGCTATGTTTTTAATCAACGTTTATTAATTAAATTATCCAGTTTTTCTGACCAAGCCTTAATAATCCACTCACAAAATTGCATCAAATATAGATGTCCTCCTTTTGTGTGTCGTGTTAGCCGACCATATTATCTAGAGCTACGGAGTTTAATTTAAAACGGTTGGTTTGCGTAGATACCTGTAGTGCTAGAATAGATACCATTCCACCAGGAATGGCTAAACTGATCACATTTTTCAGAAATTAATGTATCATTGCTTTGTATCATCTGTCCAATGTTCCTTAAAATTATCGTTTACAAATATGAAAATATTTCTCCTGGTGAACGCTTTTAGACTTATTTAATGCAAACCAGTACTAATCCGTTACTCATCTAATCCTCGGCCTCGTACGACCTTATCGGGTGAAAATTTTTCATCTTTCCGTATATTTTTTTCTTTTAAAAAATACATACGTGGGTAATTTTTTCTCGTACAAAAGCAATCATCACTGAGCAGTGTTGTTTTTTCTTTACCTAGTTAGTCTCTTAACAGAAGGAAGCACGGAGAGATGAACTATTTCCCCTCACAGGCTTTTACTGGACATGGGTTGTTTGGTAGCCACCTGTACAGAATTAAAAAGAGAGAGACTTTGAGACACACGCTTGTTTATTTCTGTTGGACACTCCGGAACACACGCTTTTTAATTATCCTGCTTGGGAGGATATTCGCATGAGAAAAGGTCTATCTAATGTTACACTGGAAGAAATTGCTCAGCATACGCTGCATTAACGACAGGCTTGGGATGCTATGGTTAGATTTAATACTGCTGTACTCAAAAAAAAAAAAAGTTGGACCAGAGCAAGAAGGTTGTAGTGCGAGTGTGGATCCTGTATTTAAAAAAAAAGAAAAAAAGGTTAGTCACTGAAGGTACTTTTCACCTACACTTTAAGTTATTTTTTAATTTGGTACGTATGTATTCCCGAATTGAATTATGGAATAATTGTTCTTTTTTCTTAAATTTAAGTCATATATTTAAAACTATGTCAATTTATCTTCATATGATTCTGGTAACTGCTGTGCTTTTTTTTATCCTTTTTAAAATAAAAAAAAAAAAATGTCAGCAAAATAATCCACCTAGCCGATTAAGAGTAGATTCCCTAGCGATATTTAATTCTTCGGCGCTATCCATCGTTTTCGTTCGATATATTTCTGTAGAAATCGCATATCTAAACCGACGCAATATATTCTATTTATGTGTAGCAAGATTTCATTTTATTTTCTGATTTTAGGCGTTTTTAGGCGTTTGATTTAAGGGAAGAGAATCTATGATTCTCTTCCCTTTTTATTGACTACAAGAAATTAGTTTTATTTCTTTCGACATTCACGAATACGGGACTCTACTCTATCAAAGTTTATGCCTATAGCACGATTTCCATGCTCGTTTGCGTAAACAATAACGTAGCTATTCTGCAATAGTGAATTATGCAGCTGGTTTTTTCACCTATTGTGTTCTTCCAACGTACACGAACATTTACGTACTGAATAGTCGTTGTCATTACGAAGACTGATCATAAAATGACTGAAAAATTATCGATAAATATATTTTCATATGAAATAAGAATAGCCGGCTGTGTGAGGAAAAAAAATTTTAAAGAATGTTCCGATAATCTGGCGCCACTTTGTAGAAATTAAATTAAATTTTAAATCAAGACAACCAATGAAAGGGGTAAATTTTAAAAAGAAAAATTTCCGTATTGATTCTATGTTTTACCAATTTACCGATAGAATCGATCTATTGTGGAAATTGTTTAAACCAGTATGAGATATTTAAATGTATGTTAATTGCATGTATGTTCTTGTGGGTGAGCCCTCTCTGATCTTGGAACAGAATCTTTTTTTATGACTTTCACAAATAAATATTTCTCTATTTTTCTTTTCGTTAAAAAAGATTTTCTATCGATATGAGTGTTCTCTTACTTAATTTATCTCTATTTCCCTCAGTTTGGTCTATCTTTGACGCACCTCCTTCGTCCACCTACATTGTTTTTTAATAACGAACTTTTGTGGTTTCCCAAAAGATTGACCTTTCTTTATTTGGGTTTTTTGTCATCCATTTTAACATTTTTTTTATAATTTCATCCGTTCTATTAAGGTTAAATATTTTTTTAATTTCTTCTTATAGAGAAAGAGAGTATTTCAAAACTGTACAGTCTTTTAAAATCACCTTACAATAAAGTTATTTAATACTTAAACAGTATGTATGTTTTTAATGTAACTCTGCTTAATTCAACCTCTAATGGAAATTATAACACTTTAGGATAGCTATTTGTTTTATTGATCAATACTATACTTTTTCCGGGTTCGAATCCCGGTCAGGCATGGCATTTTTCACACACGTTAAAATTCATTCATCTCATCCTCTGAAGCCATATCTTAACGGTGGTTCCAGAGGTTAAACAAAAAAAAACAAAAAAAAAAAAAAAATACTTTTCCCATCTTATTGTTTAAATATAAATAATCCTACGATTATTTTCTGCAAAATATAGTTGATAAAAGGTCACATTTTGAAATGTTCAGATCAAATCACAGGTGAAAATTCTCGATAATTTTGTAATTCTGGATGAAATATGAAAATTATTTTCAATATCCAATCTTTTTTGGTTCTATGAAATAGTAAATCTGTACATTTATTACCTTCTTATAATCATTACAGTTTAGGTTCGTTTCATTTGTTCGACAGATTTTTTCTTCTTTATTAGACTCTTGAATACTTAAATTACATTGAAATACTCTTAATATTATATTAATTAAATTTTCTTTATGTATTTTAATTTAGATTATTTTAAATATTTTTAAACGCTTACTTTTATTTTATTCATGATTTAATCGATCATGATTGTCTACAAATAAAGATTACCAACTCAAGATTGGGCTAAAAACTTCCTTTCCCATTTCGTCTTTAAATTTAAAATTTCATACTATTTTTTTAAATTTTTCGTACCATGTAATTTTCAAAATTTTTTATAAAAACAATAATTTCAAAACCCTTTACTATTGGGAATTATGAGATGTAATATATACCATGAAGAATTAATTACCTAAACAAGGAAATTTTATTCCAGTTTATAGTGTCATTAGATAATTTTAATGTCTTAATTATGAAATTGTTAAAATTATTATTTAAGTATATTGTTATATTTTATTAGAATAAATAAATTTATTTCATAATCAGATGTATACGCAGTTTAAAAAATATTTCAGTTATAGTATTTTCCGTTGTGTTTCCTCTTTTTTATTTTCCTGTCTAGATAGCGCTGTAGCATATCAGAAGAGGGAAAGTATTATAATCGGTCCAAATTAGGCACATGCGGTTTTCACCTAATTATGATGTTTTAACACCTAAGGACCCCAAAAAACTGTGTTCTGTGTTGGCTTTTAAATCACCTTATATCTCCAAAACTACTGGACCGATTTTGATCAAACTTGGTCAGATTACTTCTATGCATGGGACACCGATCCCATTAAATTTCTTACTTAAAAGGTTGTGAGTCTCTCTCTCTCTCTCTCTCTCTCTCTCTCTCTCTCTCTCTCTCTCTCTCTCTCTCTCTCTCTCCCTCTCCCTCCC
>JAAAKQ030514452.1:0-39366 GCA_010016005.3 Zanna intricata
ATTTTTTTCAAACTAACAAAAGTTGCTTCACTCAAAATGCTATATCTCACAAACTAATAGTACGACAGCTGTCAAATCTATATACGTGTCTTTTGAAGATTAGGACTAACTAAAAATCATATGTTTTTAATACTAGTATAGTGCCATCTATGTGTCAGCCTAAGAACTTTTCAGCCCACCTGGTACATATTTCTCATAATTCATTCATTATTTTTTTAGAAAATAACACACATAACACCAGCTTAACTAAAAAAGAAAAAGTTTCTACTGAAGCTTTATCACTTTAAAATTAGATAAACAAAATATTCATTTCTATACAATAACAAACCAATATCTTAAATCACTTCATCTTTGTATCACTGCTTTTTTCTTGGTTACTAATACACATGAAATCATTTATACATTGATTAACTCTGTGTTTTTAAATATATATCCGTGCTTTATAATAGATTCATAAAAAAAGTTCTAAACATTTCTTATTTAGCCAATAATTTTTAAAAGATACTGATTTCCAACATTGATTGAAAATACAGAGTAAAATTTTATATAATATAAAATATTATTTAATAATCTAATAATACCTGTAATTTATAAGTATTTGTCATATAACTAATTGTTATCAACAATTTTTGTTACAATTGCAAAGTAAAATATTCTATTTATTATGTAATTCTAGATACATGACAAAATTGTTACAAAAATAAATGTCAAATATTATACAAAACTACATAACATAACGAAGATTCATTTTAATAAAGTGAATTACATAATATAATATGTTTTAAAATCTTAAATGTAATCTCACTTTAAAAATTAGTTTTTGTGTTCATTATTTTATCAAAATATATGATTCATATTACGCGTGTATACAAAATATTTAACAAGAAAAATCATAAAATAAAAATAAACATTAGTTTGAAATTAAAATTAAAAAAAAAGTATTTTGTAAAACTTTATGAGCTAGTATAACCCTCAGATTCTATAAACGGAATAATGTGGTGGCCTGACAATATTTTCTAAGGAAGTTATACACCATAGTAGATAGTGGATGGTGCACGTTTATAAAAAGTTATTTACTTTTCAGAATCTTTACCAGAAAAATATAATTCTAAATATTATTAAATAGCCAAAAGGGATTTCACACTATTAACGTAACATGACTGCTCTCACTCTGGTGACATCAGTAGAAAATGAGATCTACTGATCTCACCTGAGCTAAATTAGGAGGCCTGGTGCTTTATAAATAAGTAAGGGATATTAAAAGCTAAAAGAGTAAATTCCTCTAAAAGAAAAAAGCTTTGAAAAACAGGATATCTAATTATTAAAATAAGAAAAAACTTTTCTAAACCTGAATAAAAGATAGAATACACCAAAATCTTTAAACTGAAGAAAAATGCGTAAGTATTATATTGTACGAGTATTATTTGTAGAAGAAAACACATAAAATTAAATAAAAAATTTTAAAAAAAAAATTTTATTTCATACAGCAAAACTTGTTTAACTATAACTGTTTGGATAACATCTTTTAATCACCAGTAAATTGGACTAAAATATTTTCTTTTCCAACTTTATTTTGGTTAAGACAATCTTTGTGGTCTAATAAAATATTATGAATAATTTTTGCAATTATAACAAAAATTAAGTCATGAAAAAGAGTGACCGGGCAAAGAAAATGAAAATAATAAAATTAAAATAAAGTAAAATATAATAAAATAGTTAGTAAAATAAAATAGCAAAATAGTAGCAGAAAGATAGTTTATTCAAGTAGTAACGAAAATATTCCACTGAAAGAGGTTTTAATTAAAGTTCAAATTGAATTTGCTCCATATTTCCTTTTTCATATGATTAATTGTATAAGCTTAAATCTGGTGAGTTAATTTAAATTTTAACATAAGAAAAATTCCAACCTCAAAGGGATTAGAATGTAAAACATTTTGGATGAACACTGAGACGTACCACTCCATGTAGATCTGCAGAGTGGTAAATTTTAATTTTAAGGCAATGATTACATGATAAGGTTATTAATTTAATTTTTTTTTTTTTTTTATTTTAAAATAATCATTGGTATGTTTGTTAGGTAAGCACAAATGGTACAAATATGTTTAATATTGTAATAGTAAATGTTCAAATTTCTATTAAAAAAAAAAGGAATAGTAATAAATACATAGAATGTTATTCCTAAATTCATGTTATTGTGTTACCTTAATTTCTGTTATTTCAGAATTTGTAATATTTTTCCTAAGAAAATCTCCATTAGTCAAGAGAAAATTGTGTTTCAATATATTTTTACAGAAAAATTTACAATTTGCTAGATCTAAATTTGATAAATCAATGTATTTATGTGCCACTGTTAACTCTATATTATCAATAATTCACTATATTTGAAATTTAATCAAGGAATAAAGTAAACTTTTTAACAGTCAATCTATTAACATAATAATTACTAAGTCATTGTAGTCATAAAATTAACAGGAGATTTTGAATTAAATAAATAATATTTCACATCTTAAAATAGCATTTCTGTTATAGAGAATTTATAAAAAATAGCATTTATAAAAATTATAACAAATATTATTCAAATTATAAAATATAAAAATGAACAGAAAGTAAGAAGATATGCTTATAGGCCATAAATGAAGTGTAGATTAACTCAATTAATAAACAACTTTACAAAAAATTAATACTAAGACTTTTAAATAGATAGAATTGTATTTCCAGGTCACCTTCTGAACTACCTTTTTTGAACTAATATAATATGGATCCTTCATCATTGGCATTGTAGGAGACATGTGTCTTATTCAATTCCATTAAAGAAAGAGCTGTATAAGAGTTCCAAAAAATTCTTCTGTAAGCCCAACTTCATACATTTTGAAAGTTACATTTTTTTAAAAACTTATAACTTTTCATTAATAAAATGAAAAGTTATAAAAAATTACTGAAGTAATTTTTTCAGTACTTAAGTATTTAACATTAACCATGTTTGTTTTCAAAGCATAAAATAATTATTTTTTAATATACTACGAGTAATTAATTAACAATCTGTTTCTAAAGAAACAGAAGTCAAGCAAAATGTAATCGGTAAAATTATAAAACTATTGTTTGATTCTTTAAATGGGTAAAGTAGATATAACCAAAGGGGTTGAAGAGATTACACCGGTTCGAGCAACAGCCGCTAAGTTGGCGTCAATGCTGCTGCTACTGCTGAAGGAATGTGTTGTTCTGGAGCTGTTTCTGTTTGCTTCCACCTCCGGTTGTCTTCTTCTATTTCAGACCAGATTCTCAATACAGTCACTTTTCTGTTAGTTTACATAAAATTAAATACATATACATAATATTATCTACAATGTGTTAGTGTAAATAAATTAACAATTTATTTATTATAAATGTAAATTATGAAATTAGATCAGTGGTATATATGCTACGAGATGATTATATGGTATTCATCAGATTAATTTTTCAGAGAAGAATTATGTTAATTAATTTTATTATTACAAAACAATGAATATACCTCAAATTAAAAAAATTAATTCATTAAAGTACAACTGGAAAATCTTTCTGAGGGAAATTATAAGCAAAATTTTAACAAGAGGTGTTTCACCAATTCATTAATAAAAACTAAATAACAGTGAAATGAGTTATCATGTGTCCTGTTGTAAAGTCTACATGTTGATGGATCGTCCTAGTGCACTGGTGAGCATTCCAAACTAGAAAAAAATGTCACATCATTGCTAACAACAGATAATAAAGTGACTTGTAAGTTCAATAATAATTCAATGCTACAGGCAACAGTAATGAAATTGTGATAAGCTTATCATGATAACAATCCTTTAATAGAAATATAAATTCTATTACTTAATAGAACTCCACAGTGAATCTTCCAAAGATTTTTTTTTTAGCTGATAATACATAATAATCAAAATACTTCTTTATTTTTCAGATGAATTGTTACATGACAGCTTTATTTTTCTTAAAAATTTACATGAATAGAACTCAAAAAAAAAATTAGAATAATTTAATTGGTAATTATTAGATGAATAATAATCGTTTCATGTTCCCATTCTTGAAAATTTCACTGTATTTAACAAATGATGATTATATTTTATTTGAAAATTAAAGAAAAACCTATCAGTTTTCTTTGTTACAAATTAACAATTTCTGTTTTATATATTTATATATATGTATATATATATATATAAATATATATATATACATATATATATATATATATATATCTGATCAAGCTAAGTACAGAATTAATAATTAAATATGGTAGGATGACACTTACCTTATTCCAATACATAAGCAAGAGCATTTTCACAAATTACTTGCTCATCAGTTACTCAACATAACTTTTACAAATTCTTTGTATCAAATTACATATTAAAATCACAAAATTTAAATTAAAAATCATTTTATGTAATACTGAAGTTTTAAAATTTAAAAATTCTTAAAAACTTTTTTCTTTCCAAATTAAAATAAAAAATTTTTAACTCCAAAATTTAAATTGAAATTAAAATCAAAAATTGCACATATAGAAATATGAAGTCATTTACTAAAATTAAATTAAACATTAAAATCAAAAATAAAAATAAGTAAATAATTTAAACGAATCAGAAATCCATGTGGGCTAGCTAGCCAAAGTCATGTGACTTTGGCTATGGATCAATGTCTTAAGAAGTGCTGCTATCTACAGCATCTTTTATGATCTTATGATCCTGTCATCCTCATACTCTGTATGTAGGTTAATCAAATTAAAACTACTTTTATATTTAAATATATAAAATCTTTTTAAAATGTCTAAACCCTCATTTTTTGTTGTTTAATAGTTTTATAGTATAATAATGGAATAGAGTTTGTATAATATTTTGTACAAAACAATAGAAATACTCTAATGTAGTGAAAATGTTTTTCACTACATAAAACTACTAAACTAACTTTACTAAAAGAAAAGACTTTTTTTAATAAATCTATTAATGAGAAATGAACAGTTACATACTCAACCATAATGATCTTGAATTAGTTGAATGTAATGATATAGTTGGAAGACCAAGTACGTCAATGAATAATAAAAAAGGGCATTTAAGGAAAAAGTCATGGCTAAACAGCAAATGATTAAATAAGTTACTGATAGATAGTAACAAAGACCATTTCATTTCAGTGATAGTTGCTGAGTGACCCAAAACCAAAAAAAGTCAAGTTACATTTGATCAGATATTAAAGCCCTTTTTACTTGTTTTTGTCAATTACCAAACTGTACAGCAAATTTTTATCATGAGGTGTTATGATTAATTAAAAATCCTATATAGGCATTTATGTCGTTTACATGATGCCATTTGCAAAAACTTCAACATTCTTGTAATTAATATCCATATATCATACCAAGGTAATGAATTGGCTCACATACCATAAAAAATTTACTTTTTCAAATTTTTTGCCCAAAAATAACATTATAATGTAACTGCAACCAACATATTTAATAGGAATGTTCAGATGGTATTTTTCTCTTTCTAGTAATGAAATACAATTTAAAGGACAACAAATTTCAATTGCTGAAAATATTAAAAAAGAAATCATTAATTAGTCTTCAATGAAGTGTATTTTAAGTAGGAAGAAGATTGGAAAAAATGGGCATAAATGTGTTTTATCTAATGGAGGTTAAATTAGAGGATAACATAAACAGAAATAAATAAAAACACATTTTTGTGCTTCTTGTTGTAAACTTCTGTAAGAGATTTATTTATTTTTATTTTTTATTTTTTTTACCTCTGGAATCACCATTAAGGTATACTATCAGAGGATGAGATGAATGAATTGTAGCGTGTGTGAAAAATGCCATGCCTGAGCGGGATTTGAACCCGGAACCTCCGGGATGAAGAGATTTATTGTTTATTTTAGAAACATAAAGGTGGAAAAAAATTATTACTCTATAAATGCAAAATGTATTATGTTGTTTGGGATATTAATATTTATTAGTAAAAAAATAATTGAATAAAGAAAATATATGAGTATTTTTGGTGAGTAAATAAACAATAATAATTTTTTATGCCATTATCTGTTACATTACTCAAAAACAATTTTGTAACCTCATTAAAAATAAAATTAATATTTTATTTTTAATTATCTCAATTAATTATACAATTAATTATCTCAACCAAGAAAAATGGACACCAGTTTGCCTGTAGTCATTAAATTTCATTTGAATTTTTGGACACTAGTTTTTGAAGGATTCTTTATGAGGATTAAAATCAGTATAAAATTTATTTAGTACAGCCAGCCATTGAATGATGGTATTTGAATTAATTATGCAATTTTTTTATGCCACCAATCCATTTTTACAAACATTAACTACGACACACTTTACAATATGTTAATGAGGAATGAATCATACTTCCACTTAAAAAAAATACACCAAGAACCAGTGAAGAATATTCAGTCACAGTATGGTGTACAACTACACCATCTGTAATAATTGGTTACAAATGTAACATGTTCGGAATGCTATTTCTTCATGTCAAAGAAATATGTCCAAATGACTGAAGAAGTTTTGTCTACTCAATTGGTCAAAAAACCTGAAATAACCAGTCACATAGCTAGACAATTTATGAAAGCAGTTAAAATACTGTTTCCAGATTTCATTATCTCCAGTCACGGCAACATCTTTTGGACCATAAGATTGCCAGATCTCAGAGCATGCAATACTTTTTTGTGCTGAAGAATTAAAAAAAATTCATCAAAAGGTTAGCACAATTTTTTTGAAAATATTAAAACTCTGACTCAAAGAATGTGTAAATTGAAATGCCATCTTCAGGTTGTAGTATTAAAAACTTAGAATGTTTTAAGGTACAATTATAGTCGCCCCAGCGAATCTATGTGCTTGTGATGTCACAAGTTGACATGTTATTATATTATTGTTTTCCAAAACATTATTTTTGAGTGTAATTATTATTTTTATTTCATTTTTCAACTTACAAACAATATGGGCACCCAAACATAACAATTATGTTGCTCTGTATTCAATTCTTTCCACTTGAAGTGATTAAACTATAATAATGCTTAATGACTCAATATTGTAAACAACATTTCCTTAACCGATGACTAATGCTCAGATTGGTATTATGTACAGGCCTATAAAAATTAATACATGCATTAGAAATGATGTCTTTCGTCCTGATTATATTTAGATCTGTCATTCATAGTCACAATGTGTGTATAAAGACATTTAGTCCAATTTATATCATATTCATTGAAGATAATCGGGTAGTGTTTTCATTTTTATGCGGTCATATTATTTTATAGTTACTCATTATTTTTTGCAAATTTTTCATGTTATTTTTTGTTTTATTTTTGTGCGTGTGTTATTAATGCAGTTTGTTATGACAGAATTTAAATTTGTAGTTAAGAAAAAAAACTTAGGAGTTAAGCACCTGAAATTATCAATAATGTTTATGATTTTATGAAAAAAAGCTCTGAAAGTAGGTAAATTAAATGGCAACAAACATACAATTGGCATCCAAAAATGTGAAGAAAGAACTGCTGCTGCTTGTGGGATATCAAGAACACAGGTTCAAAAACTCAGTAGAGGAAAAAAGACATGATTCTTCAATCAATATCCAAATCGTGTTCTTTCAGCACGCTGTAAAAGTATAAACAATGTTCGAAACCAGTCAAGTGCACTGTCAAGTTTTGATTTAGGTGCAGTTAAAAGAATAGTTAATGAATTTCATTCAAAGAAGAATGAATTACCTACTTTAAAAAAAATAAAGATAAGAACTTCAGTCATCTACTGATTTTAAAGGCAGTGAATGAACTTTAACTGTTATTTTGAAAGGGTTAAGTTTCAAATGGCGTAAAACTGAAAATAACAAAAAACTTTTAATTGAGAAATCTGATATCAGGTGGAAAAGAATTGAATATTTGCAGGTAATGACTAAGTACTGACAAAGCAATGCTACAACTGTTTATTTGGATGAAACATACATTTTAAGTTCTTATGGTTCAACAAAATTGTGGTCTGATGGTATTGATGAAGGACTTCATGTGCCAATTAATAAAGGTGACCGTTTAATAATAATTTATGCTGGAGAAGAAATTGGTTTTATTCTGAATGTATTACTAACTTGGAAAGCCAGTTCAAAAAGTGGTGACTACCATGACAACATAAATGTAGGCAATTTAATAAAATGGATGGATGAAAAATTGATTCCAAATCTTCTACCAATGTCAGTAGTAGTTGTTGATAATGCCCCTTATCATAGTACAGGTACTGATAAAGAACCAAATTCTAACTCCAGAAGAAAAATAGGACCAACTGGCTGAAGAAAACCCATATTCTGTACAGCTCAAAAATGCTAAATCCAAAGTTATATGAATTAGTAAAGTTACATAAAACTAAAGTACAAAAATATCACTTGGATGAAACTTTTGAAAAAACATAGGCATCATGTTCTTAGACTCCTGCCATACCATTCTGATTTTAATCCAAAGATATGTGGTGAGTCATAACATAATTTTCTTTCACAAATGTTGAAAAATTAATTACAGAGAAAATTAATTCCATGAATGGAGATGACTGGAAACCCTATTGTGAAAAAGTAAAAAATATTCAAAAAGAGTGTGAAAAACTGGAACCAGTGATAGATAATATGACAGAACGTTGTATTATACGTGTAGACTCTGATAGTGAAAGTGAAAAGGTAAGCAACAGTGATAGTGATTCGTTTAGAGAGATGGTGAACTTGCTAGAAGTTTTAATTAGATGCATGAAGAAAATTCAAGTAAGCTTTTGTTTATTATTAAAAATTAATAATTTAGTACAAATAAAGGTTATAAAAGAATTAATTATGTATTGTTTATAATTAGTATATGTAAATATGTTAGTTATTACCGCGTACAATATAATAATAAGTAATACTTCGATATGATATGCGGAGTCAACGTTTTCAGGCCGAGTAATAATACGCAATATGCTCGTGACGTCACAAGCTCGTAAATTGGCTGGGCCAAGTATAAATGCTATTTAATAAAATGTCAAGTTATAATAAAAGATTTTTTTTTTAAATATATAAAGAAAAAAGATTATAAAATCTTTTGTATCACCTGTTTTATTTGCTCACTCTGATTAAAAATAATATACAAGAGACCACAACTTTGTGATGAACCTCAATTAATATTTCACCAGTCTGTGATGTCTAAGCATAGTCCTATACCTGACTGCTCTAATGTATATGGGCCCAAAAACTTTGTATTCTCAGTTCTATAAGTTTTTGAAAATAAATTAGGCTATTATTTATTATAAGTTATTAGAAATTTACAATTAAAAAAAAAAATTGAAACAAAAATACAAACCAACATGCATGATGAATCATAAATATTTATTGCAAAAAATAAATAAAAGATTACATATTGTTGAAAGTTTTATAATCAAGTTGTTTAAGAATAATTTTAATAAAGTGAAGAAATAAGTAACACTTGCACACAAACACATATTTAAATACTATTAAATAGACCACCTAGTACAGAATATTGAGATAAGATATATCTTACCTTAATTTTTCATGAAATTACTTTTGTTGATCACACATCATCAACCTTGATTAAAATAATTCCATTATTGCATAATAAACATTTAAAAATAAAAATACTAAAGTAACGAGAATTGTGTTTTAATTTACACGAGTGCTGCTAACCTTTGAAGTTTTTACAACACCATCTCCCTCAAACATTGTCTGATGGTTTATCAAATTCAAGTTTTGTTTGTATTTACATAAATAATATTTTTCTAATATATTTAATTTTATGTCATCTTTATTAATTTCTAAATCTGTGTTAATATCAGAAGTAAAATGTTTATTGTTTATTAGATGGTCTGCCATAACAGATAAATCTAATTTATTATTTTTTGTAATTTCTATAACATTAAAGAAATCTAGTTTTAAAAGATCTATTTGTTAAAACTAGATTTCTTTAACACTGCAGAAATTACAAAAATAATAAATTAGGTTTACCTAATATGGCAAAAAATCTAATAAATAGTTAACATTCTATTTCTGTATTAACACAGATTTAGAAATATTAGAAATTAACAAAGATGACAAAAAATTAAATATATTAAAAAAATATTATTTATGTAAATGCAAACAAAACTTCAATTTGATAGACCATCAGACAGTGTTTCAGGGAGATGGTTATAAAAACTTCAAAAGTTAGCAGCACTCATGTAAATTAAAACACAATTCTCGTTACTTTAGTATTTTTATTTTTAATGTTTATTATGCAATAATGGAATTATTTCAATCAAGGTTGATGATGTGTGATCAACGAAAGTAATTTCATGAAAAATTAAGATAAGATATATCTTATCTCAATATTCTGTATTAGGTGGTTTATTTAATAGAATTTAAATATATTTTAACGGTAAAGAGGAATAATATGAATCTTAAAACATTAATTTCAGTAAAAATATATACACATGTAATTTCATTACATAATATTACATTATTGAATAACAATTATACTATTCAGCCAGAAGTGGACAAGTGTCCAAGAAGTGTTAAATGGTTCACTTTTTGGTATTTGCCAAAAAGTGAAAAGTTAAATTTGCTGTGACCAAAGCAAAAAAAGTAAGGTGATAGAACTAATAAACATATTTATTAATTTTTGAACAAGCTAGTAACAAATGTCATTGATACTGATCACCTAGAATAGGTAAAATCCAACTTCTGTTATTTATTTTTTTTCTTTGATATAGATTGGAAATAGCTTTGCTGGTCAAGCTACATTAAAGTTAATTTTATAATTCTTCTAAAAAAAAAGGTTTGTTCAAAATAAACTCGCCTAGTATTAGTATTATAATAAGTTATAACTGAGTATACATTTCTTGAATCAATAATAAAGTTAATAAGTTTGAGCTATCTATTAGATTAGTAATTCAAGTATTTAAGGAAGTTTTGCACTGCCCTGCACATAAAAATTTCTTTCAAAAAGGGATAAAAATAATTCTTTACACTCTTAATGAAATATAATAGTAACATAATTTAAAACACTGACAAAAATTAGAAAGTTTCGTTGTCAAGAAGTTTCTGATTTAATTTAGAACAAAGCAGATATTTTTTATAGAGTTTGTTATTTATTGTCCATGTAATAAGTAAAAATATTTCTTCATATCTACGAATCTATTCAGATGTAATTGTTTTAACCTTGTGCTGAGCACAAGGTTAAGTTTCATAAGTGTAAACAATAAAAAAAGAGTATACAGAAAAATTTAAGAAATATAGTGACATATAACTATATTTCATTAAGGAGTAACTGTAATTAACTTTATACATAACTGTAAACAAGGAAACAAGCCATTGTTCTGAAATCGTGAGGGGTGGTTGAAGTGTAATGCACAATTGCTCAAAAATCATAAAAGATAATAACTGAAATAAATTCAGCATAAAGTACTTTTTATTTGCTACTGAAACATACATTTGTTTTTCCATGTAACCACCATTTACAGCCACACATTTCTCCCAATGGTGAACCAGTTTTCTCAATCAGTCAATGAAGAATGCTAGCAGTCTTTCCTTGATCCACGACCTCACTGTGTCTTTTAGTTCATCATCCATGGTGAAATAAATATCCTTAATATCCCTCTTCGATTGCAGAAAAAGTAAAAATTCACAGGGCACCAAATACAGTGAGTATGGAAGGTGTGGAATAAATTCAGATTTCAACTGCACTTGTCATTTCATTTGGCAGTTGCACATGATGTGCGTGTCTGAGCATTATTATCATGTTGCAGAATTATTGGTTCCATGGAGGGCTGAGTATGAAACACACACCTCCAAAGGTGTTTTAGCACTGTGTAAGAAGCACCTTGATGTTTCTCATCACTCATAGAAACTGGTCAAAATGTTCATCCTCAATACTAAGTTTACCAGCTTCTGCTCCATAAAATTTTATTGCCCTTCTTTTCACAATACTTCTATAACAGTTTCATCATTACAATATTATGAATATCCAAGCATTCACTTTTGCTACTGTTAAAAATTCAATCACTGCACATTGTTTTTGATATGTTGACTCATTGAGGCTTACTCAACTCCATAAAAACAGCAACTGATAGAAAATGAAAGGATGCAGGTTAATAAGATTTTTAGTACGTAAACTATAAGATGCCAGCACCTGTCGCTTTGTGTGACATTTGTTCTTTAGTCATGTTCCAGCATGCAATACACATTTCAGCCATCTCTTGTACATCCACATTGAATATATTAAAAACTTCATTGCTTGAAATAAAGTTAGTAGTTGCTACTGATAACAAAATGAAGAACTTTTTTTAATATTAGTAAAACTATAGATAGGGTTCTTGAACTGTACCTAATTTTACACAAAGTGATTATTTTTATTACTATAGTTTTTTTTTTAGTAGTTTGTTATATAATTCTATCAATATGGACCTTAACAAAATATCAAACTTTCTAATGTAGTCAAGCCATTTTTCAGTTAACAACTCAATTTGTATCCAACCGACCTGAATATTCTAATGAGGGGGAATAAAGCTGTATACTTTACAGAACAAGGTTTCATAAATGCATCATTATTATTTTGAGTAACTTAGAGTTAATATCATTAACTTTATAATCTCAATGTAGTCTAAGATCAGCATTATGCTACTCCAGATTGCATCCATGATGGTATTTTACATTTAAATTGAAAATAATAAATAGTCTATAATTTTAAAAAATATAAAAATTAATATGGATATAGTAAAAAAATTTGAATATTGGTTTCAGCTTGAAATAAAGTTATCTAAATTTAAATGCAGCTGCTTTATAGCACTCATACTAATGTGAGGATGTGTGTGATATCACATATGTTTATTCAAAAATTTAATTATTTACACAGAAAATAATTAAATTTTTTTTTTGTAAAAAAATTTTTTTGTCAACATAAATATACATTACTTTAAAACAGTCTTCTAACAGCAGTGATATTCATTTTATTTTTAAAGCATATATAAACAATTTCAGGTTAGTAATTTTTCATTAATTTATAATTTTGATTTCAGGAACTACTGTCTGCAGTTTAAGACTAGCATTATGTGATTCCAGATTGCATCTGCATTGAAAATTTTAACTTCCTTTTGTGTTTGTTCACAAAGGAAAGCTTTGGGAAGTGCAGAGTATTTTTATGATGGTAAGAATCTCTAAATTTACAGATTGAAGATTCTAAATAGTTTACATGATGACTAAGGAAAAAACAAATTTAAAATTGTAAAATAAGTGAAATAAAAGCTATTAACTACAAACACTTAGTATTTAGGATGAAAATACTTTAATTGTAAAGAGTCCTTATGGTTGTATAAGGACAGTTTATATATTAGTCTTATATTTAAAAACTTAGTTTTTATATTAAAAACGTAGTTTTATATTATATTATAAAAGTTAGTTAGTTACAGTTTTATATTTAAAAGCATAGGGAACTTAGTGTTTGTTTCATCTGTTTCATCTGTCCAAAAAATTTAGTATTTACTCTTAAAAATTCTTAACTTTATCATCATAAAAGTGGCAAATGAGAAGCTACAAAAAATCTAGTTTTAATTTGAATAAACTCTTTTGATGTGTATAGGACTAGTCTTGGACAAACAAAAGGCATCTAAATTTTCTGATATTGAGCACTCATAATAGGGAATGTCATAAGGGAATACATTAGATGCTGGGTATTCGCAAAGCAGTTGATAGCCATAAAATTTATATTTTTGACTTTGCTTTATAATTGAACACTAGAAGAAAAGTCAAAAATACATTTTTTTGGCTATCAACTGCTTTGCGAATAACCCAGCATCTATTGTATTCCCTTATGACAAAAAAAAATTTTTTTCTTCTCACTACTTGCTTAGAAAATAGAATAATAAATAACTATGTTAATGAAAGTATTTTTAATGTAATTAATTAATAAGTGCAATAAAGCAAAACCAAAACAATAATAAAGCATAAGTGAAAGTGTAAAAATAATACCACAGACAAATAAACAATAACTACATATATATATATACATTCACTTTTTACAAAATACCTAAATACTGCTGAGTGCTGTTGCAGTAAAATTTTTATACATGCGTTGGCATGATGATAAATTTTTCTAAGCCGGCAGTTAAATTGAAGAATGAAGCAGCAGAGATTCTTCAATAAGCAGTAGTATTACTATCAGAAATAAATTTAAATTTTACCAAAAATGAAACAGCATATGTAGTTAACAAATATTTAATCGCTAATTTATGCATTTTTATTAAAATACTTTACCAGAAAAAAATTTTAACAAAGGTTTTACTTCATTCACAGAAAGTAGTTACAAAAAATTATGGACTAATTTCAGATTATCTGAAATACACATATATAATAAAATTAAAAATTTTTATATAAATAAAATAAATACTAACTTGAGGAGTAAAACTTTTGTTATGTTCTAATAAACAAAACTTAATAATCTACATAAAATTTCAAAATTTACAGAAAATGATACATAATGAAAAAAAAACAATATAATATTAATTTAATAATAAAAGTAAGGTGAATTATTTCACGTATTACAAAACAAAATAATTGAATTAATGTTTTTTTTAAAAAAACACACACTTTATCACTGCACACTTGTTCCAAATATAAAAATAAAATTCATAATAAAATCCATGGTAATTGATGGTAGATTAAATATTTCATGTCAGTAAATATCATGGAATTGTATATAATTAAATGAGTAAATAATTCACTCAGGCAATTTATAAAAAACAATGTGTCAAGCTAATATTAAAAATTAAATAAATTTTTATTCTTACAAATTTATTCTAAAAGGACCGCCACTTTAAAATTTGTCAACGAAGAGTATCATTTTTTTTTTCTTATTAAAAAATGTTAGTTTAAAATAAAGTGCAAAATTTTACTGTGTTATCTTCAACCCTTCTTTAAAATAAGTTTTTTCTTAAAAAACATAAAATGGCAGATAGGCAGAAAAATATGTGTTCTCGGACCTATGTTCACTGGAGATTTTTTCTTCAGTACGTTAAGTAGAATCACTTCCTAGAGTTTGGCCTCACTCTTTAAGGACACAGTCCATAGGCATAATAAATATTTAATAATTAAGACAAGCTTAGCATTAAATTAAAGCATTTCAGAGCAAAGCAGAATTGATGATCCCATGAAAACTTGTTATCTAATAAAATACCACTAAAGTTCACTTTGTGGGCAGTAGAAATACAATTTTTATAAGTTAGATGGTTATAACATATCCAGTGAATAATTCTTTGAGCTGCTATCATATCTATTCTCATTATCATTCTATTCCTTTTACATAATATTTTCACACATACATACAGTAGTGTCATCTGCAAAAAGGGTTACAATGAATTGCTGAAAATTTTGAGGCAGGTCATTAATAAATAATAAAAACCTAAGAGACCAAGAACACTTCCCTAAGGCACTCAAAGTTCTACATCTTGGACGTTAAGGATCTAAATTTTACTAATGTATTCATGAAATTTCAACTTGTTTAGTCGATAAGGAATGACTTTAACCAATTGTAAATAGCTCCTTTAACACCAAAGCTACTAAGTTTTTATCAGTAAAAAATGTGGAATTAAATCTAATGCATTACTGAACTTGCAAAAAATTAAAACTGAATATTTTTGGTAATTTAAAAAACTTTCCAAAAACTGGTTAATGGTTATGCGATAATTTTTTCCCTAAAAACGTGCTGAAAGATTATTAATACGATATTGTTTTCAAGAAATGTTAAAACTTGATTTCATCATTTTTTCAAATACTTTAGAAAATACACAATCATTGTTTAACTTTGTGAAACATTTCTTTTGTATGTAGAGAGTGATTCAGGGGGAAAGTGAAATAATTTGAGAACTAATTATAGAGCTTGAAACAAGGAAAAAAGTTCAGACAACAAACCTATGTCTGAAAACACTTTATCGAGTTATAGCTAGTGAAAAATTTTGCCCAGATTTCATTTTCCCTGGTGAAATGAGGTCATACTGAAATTTTTAAGGCATTATATAAGAGGTAAACTTGTAGATTTGTTATGTTTTTTGACCTGAAGACTTTAATAAATGAGGTTCCAGAACTGTATCTCCAGTATTTTCATGATATCCAATATAAAACAGAAAAATTTGTTGATGAAAAACATATTTCTTTAGGTATGAACTACAATAACTTGGTTAATTGACTAATAAAAGTATAAATAGTACTATCAAAACTTACAGAGATTTTAATTCTAAAAAAATTAATGTAAATAAAGTCTATGAAAAACAAAAAAGAAATCAACTTTAATTATTAAAAACAAAACAGAATAACACTTAAAAGAAAAATTTTATGAATTTTTAAAAATTAAAAAAAGCTGATTTTGGTGAAATAAATTTAGACCTTTGAAAAATTAAAATACTTTTATTTAAAAAATTACTTACTGTGGTTTATACTGTATTAATTTACAATAATTGTTCGAAAATTCCACCGTTGACAATGATGCATTTTTCAACTCATTTCCTTACACCTTTTCTGTCACCAACCTATTGATATTTTTTTGTGTTCCTTGATGAGAGTAGCAGCATTGAAAATTTGAGCAATCAGTTTATCACATGTGTCTATTTTTTGCTTGTATCCTCTTGTGTTTCATTTATCCCAATTAACAGTAACTAAGGGAGCAAGGGAGCAAGGTGGCTACGTCATTTGTGAAATGTGTTGGTGCTCCATCAAGTTGATAGTACATTTCAATTTGTTTTGCTAATTTTCAAGCATCATATGAAATTAATTGTTTAAAAATTTCAAATAATTTCTTCCTCTGACACCCTGTTTTAGTATGAAAGGGTCTATTAGCTGGTTGTTAATCATGCCATACCATAGATTTACTGAAAATTTGATTCAACTACAGCATATGAGTTTTTGTCAGATCAAGGATGTTAATTTCATGTGCTGTTTATGCCATTATGAGTAAAAATAACCTTATCTGAAGATAGTATGAATGGGATTGATTAGTAATTATTGTTAACCCACTGACAAAACTGCAGTCTGATATGGTCCCCAAGCTGGAAGTGTTGAACTTTCTGAACATGATAAGTACACAATCAGTGAGCATGTAATATATCCTCCATATTGTATTTTGTGGAATATTGAACCATGCAGAAATTCTACACGTGTTTTTTGTAGGAATAAGCTGTACTGACTGAAGGATGTTATTCATCACCATTATCAGTTGATGTTCAGATAAAACATGAGTAAAAACATCCATTTTTAATTTCTAAAAGTTTTGTTTTTAATAATAAAAGTTGATTTTTTTTTTCATATAATTTATTATATCAATTTCCTCATAATTATGTTTTCTACAAGTTTTAATAATATTTATGCATTTATTAATAATTTAACAAAGTTATTGTGCTTCAAACCTAAAAAAAAAGTGTTCATCAAAATTTTCTGTTTTAGTTTGGATATCATGTAAACTACAGGAGATATAGTTCTGGGACCTGTCTTATCTAATCCTTCAGGTCACCAAACACAAGAAACCATCACGTTTACCCCTTATATAACACCTTGAAAATTTCAATGTGACTAATTTCATTGTGGGGGGGGAATGAAATCCAGGCAAATTTTTTCGCTAGCCATAACTCTATAATGAAGCAATTTTAGACATGTTTGTATGAGCTTTTTTTCTTATTTCAAGCTTTAGAATCAGTTCTCAAATTATTTTCCTTTTCTCCTGAATCATTCTAAATTTGTTTACCTAAATTATATATAATCTATTCCTTGTTTCTCTGAATACTTATATATTCTTATTTAAATATATTTTTATGTAATAGTATCGGAATTACCAATTCAAAACAGAAATTTTTTTTAGAAAATAAATTGCTCGTAAAGTGTAGACAAAGGTTTTCAGTAGCATGTTCCTCAAATCAACGGTAAGAAAAATATTTTACACAAATATCAACAGAACAAATTTAGTCTTCTCTTTAAGTTTTTAACATGAAATTAATAACTGATAAATGGACTGAGGTATTTTAATAGGATTTGATAATTGATAATAAATGAATATGATTTTAAAATAAAATATTTTTAAATAAGTTTCACTTTGTTCATGATATAATCTATTTAATAATTTAGATAAAAATTTGTTTTTTTATAAAAAACATTTTTTTTCCAGGCAGTCTGAAAAAGAATACTGTGTTCTTTTAGTCACATCTTAAGAATGACTAATACACTGGTAAACAAACATTTTTGTCACAAAGAAACTAAATTGACATTCTAAAATTACTTTTTTCACTGATTTCAAAAATGTTCTCAGAAATTTTCTATCACCTTCTGTTTTTCTGTTTTGTCCTATGGTGTACATAATTTTTTTTCTTTTCTTTTTTTTTTTTGTTTAACCTCCAGAACCACCATTAGGTATATCTTCAGAGGATGAGATGAATGATTTGTAGCATGTGTGAAAATGCCATGCCTGACCAGAATTTGAACCCAGGACCTCTGGATAAAAGGCCGAAATGTTACCACTCACGCCACAGAAGCGCATGTACATAATACTGTTAAATGTTATTGTTGATGACTTTTAGTACAACAGAATTGTTATTTGTAACAGATATTTAAAGAGATTAGTCATAACTGAGTACAGTAATTATGTTTGTACAGCAATGAATCATGCTGAGTGATGGTTCAAAAATGTGTCACAACTATGGCTAAACATAAGAAATGTCAGTTTCAGGCAGTATGCTTTCATATTTCAGTTAGAAAGCATTCAGATGTCTCTAAATTTGTTCAGTTGTGTATTTCTTTGTTAATTTACAATTAAGTAATTTTTATTTGTTTAAAATATCAAGTGGCACAATGCCTAAAAACTGTGTAAATAAACCGGACTCTTTTTGTTACACTTGTGGCGAGTTAATGTTAAAAAATCAACCGCGCATATTAACTCCATTCATTAAAAAGTATTACAAACTTTATTTTGAATGTTAAGTTGGTGACCAAGATAAGACCTGCGCTCTTCATTACTGCATTACTTGTATCACACTTCTTTTAAAATGGGTTAAAGGATCTCGATGGACGAAATTCGCTGTGCCAATGATCTGGAGGGAACCATGAGATCATTGCACAGACTGTTACTTTAGTTTGACAAATGTTTGTGATATCAATCTAAATCAAAACATACTATAAAATACCCCAAACTACTGTCTGCTATCAGACCTTTTTCTCACAGTGATGAACTGCCAGTGCCAAAAACTTCTGAAAGTATAATACTAAGTGATGATGAAACAGAAAATAAATCAGATGACTACAGCTATGAAGATAATTTAACTAGTGATCCTTCATTTCAGGCTTCAACTTCTGAATTGCATCTTCTCACTCAGGAAGATCTTAATGACCTTGTTCGAGATCTGAATCTTTTGGGCTCCAGATTAAAAAGTTGGAATCTCCTCCGTCACAAAACAAAAATTACTGCATTTAGAAAGAGACAAAATTAATTTTAAAACTGTTTTTCTGTTGAAAATAAAGTTGTTTTCTGTAATAATATTGGTTGTCATATGGAAGCCCATGGTCACAAACACAAAACAGAGGAATGGCGTTTATTAATAGATTCTTCAAAGAATAGCATGAAAGCTGTACTTCTCCTCAATGGAAACAAATTTTTGTCTATACCACTTGCTCAAGCTGCCAAAATGAAAGAAACTTATGAAAGCATGGCACTGTTACTGAACAAAATAAACTATAAACAATTAAAATGGCATATTTATGGTGATTTAAAAAGTTATTGCACTTCTACTGGGACTTCAGCTTAGTTGCACGAAGTATTGCTGCTTTCTGTGTGAATGGGACAGTAGAGACAGATGAAATCACTATTGAAGAAGGAATGGCCAAAGAGAGTATGTTATGTTCCTGGAAAAAAGAATGTTGAAAACAAACCGTTGGTTGATCCAAAAAAGCATACTTGCCTCCACTTCACATAAAACTTGGTCTTATGAAGAACTTTATCAAAGCTGTGGGTCAAAATGGGTCAAGATTTGCTCATTTAAAAAATAAGTTCTCTAGAATCAGTGAAGTTAAGATTAAAGAAGGAATATTCATAGGATCACATATATGGGAACTGATAAAAGATAATAAATAACTTTGACAAACAATTGAATGAGGCCGAGAAATCTGCTTGGACATCATTCAAGAGTGTCTGCAAAAACCTTTTAGGAAATCATAAGGAAGAAAATTACAAAGAAACAGTAGATGATCTTTTAACATCATACAGATTCATGGGGCGGGGTGCAATATGTCACAGAAAATCCATTTTTTGCATTCCCACCTGGATTTCTTTTCAGAAAATCTTGGAGCAATGAGTGACAAACTTGGGTAGCAGTTCCATCAGGACATTTCAACTATAGAAAAATTATATCAGGGAAATGGGGTCCAAACATTCTTGCAGACTATTGTTGGACACTTAAAAGAGATAGACCTGAAATAGAATACAACAAAAATAAGAAAAAATGGCAAGAAAACTGACACTTCAGTCTTCTAGGTAAGCATGTATTTTATTATACTGTGTAAAAAAAACTAAAAAATTTACATCACTCGTTACTCAAAAACCTTAAGTAATAGAGAAAAACCAATTACATTTTTAAATTTGGTGTGAAAATTACTAATAAGTACAAATATTATTATTTTTGTGATAAAAAAGTAATTTTTTGTTGACCAGTGTAACAGAAAACTAAAAAAAATAACACATTTTTGCTAAAAGAAACCACCAGAAATAAACTGGACTGAAACAACTAAGAATGATCTCCAGGAGATATCTGCTTTGCAGAAAAAAAATATTTTAAACAGAGATCTCTTTAGAAAGTTAATTTATAATCATAAGTTTCAAGAAATAGAACAGAAAAAGAAGACTGTCAAGGAAAGAACTGAACCAAAGAAAATGAGTCAAATTATATAGCTCAAAACATGAAAAAATGCAGAAAAAAATTATCTTAACATGATCCATTAATGACCTAAAAAAAAAAAGAAGATTTAATATCTGTTTCACTACTGCGTAGCGGAACGTACAATTAGAGTAAAATCTGTAATAATATACTAAAAAATCTGTTTTAAGAAAACAGAAAAACATAAATTTATTTATTTTATTTTTATTATTTATCCCAGTCTTTCTTATGGTTGTACCACATATAAACTGCTTTGGGTGGACGAATTATCAGGAGTTGTTTTCTTAAAGAGCAAGATATTTACTACATAACTAGTTTTAGTAATGAACATAAAGGGTTTGAATATCAACCTATATTTCAGCAGGCTGAATATACTGATAAGTAACCATATATTCTTCAGGTAAAGAAAGCAAATGATTTCATCTCTCACTTTTCCTAGTAAGTTTGGCATATTAAAAGTTATCTTTTTTCAGTGGTGGTGCTATTTCTGGGAGAAACTTGTATCTTGAGTCAAGTACCTTAAAACTGTAAGATTATGATAACAAATATAAGAACAATAATAGTTTCTAAGTTGTTAATAATTTAAGAATTTTGCCATTGAGCCAAAATACCTAAAATGTTAGCTTAGATACTGTTAGCTTAGATAATGTTAGCTTAGATATTTGCGTTAGGATGAGATGATTGTGTGGAGAACTGTATGATGGAACTGCGGTGTGGGAGGATATAGGTATTGAGCTCACTTCCAAAAGCAGACCAGAGTAAAGGAAGTAGGCATGTTTTCATTAGAGGCTTATTAATACTGTGAGTCAGTTTCTTGATTTTTAAGTAAATCAAGAGGACATTAAAGGAAATTAAATTGTAGGAAAAAATTGTCGTTGCAATCAACACCTGTTTTGTTGGTATGGGAGGATAGTATTTTTTGGGGTTCAATCAAGTAATGATCTGACTGCATAATCTAATTGAAGTTAGTCAGGAAGAATTCTTGTGTGAAACCTTCGGTGTTAGAGGAAAGCGCAAAACTGATAGTTGTGGATTGTAAGTTATGGAAGGTGGTAGTGGTTGGAAGAGATCATATGAAGGTGATAGTAAATTGTGTAAATACCCTGATGGAAATTTCTGTCGAAGCATTTGCATTGGTGGCTTCCTGACAGAGGCCAAACTGACGACTGTGTTGTGTTATCAAGTTTAGAGGGTGTTAAAGACGATCTCCAGAAAAGCCCATCAGGGCTAGGAATGGAGGGGTTAGAGTGGCAACTGAAATTGTCACAAGGTGGGTGTCTTCTCCTATGGAGGTCAGGATGTGAGGGTACTTTAAAGACACCGACTACAAGACAATCACACATTCTAAAAAAATTGAAGATAACATTACTGATGGCACCAAAAAACAGATGATGGAAAGAAAAGTTGCAAGAAATATGGTGAAGCATACTGTTAAATGTATTTAAAAAAATGGATATCATTCTCAGTATATTTTAAATTCTAGGAAGGATTAGGAAGTACGACTTTATCGGAGAGACACTTCAGTCATTAGGTTTACTGTGCAGTCACTGAAAAGAAAATTAAGTCCTTAAACATATACTCAGACAACTCTGCAACTAGATAATACCTGGCTTTACAAGATAACACTTGCATCGAGGATACAAGTGATATATCCTCAGAGCCGATAATGGGGAAGAAGGGATCAAGGATAATGTTAAAGAGAATGTCAGTCAGAAAGGATAAATCTTTGGAGGTACTATCGTAAAAGACAAAGGAACGTTCAAGATATTTTTACATAGATGGGAATAGCACATTACTGATCAATAATTTTGTGTTGACCAATTTAAATATATGCAAAACAGAAATTTTTTTACTCCAGTAATAAAGAGCTACTCGAGACAAATACAGGGTTCCTAAAGGAAAAACCCCAAAATTGTGCAGCTGTAGAATTATCAAACTCAATTATAAACTATTCAATGAGATCCTCACTGCAGGTTAATGCTTGCTGTACAAAAAATCATATGTTGCACAAGTCTCTGCAAATAAATTATTCAACTGATAGGATAGTGTTCCTCTTTTATATTTGAAAAAAAAAAATGGAATGAAATCTATAACTAAATAAAATAGATTATAATAAATAATGGATTATAAAGAGCTATGTATACTTTGAAAATAGAATATTAACTGTACGTGAAGAAGTCTTAAATATTGTAGCTCTAAGACAGATGTAAAAGGTTTTAATAAGTTATAAAACAAATAACATAATATGTTTAAAAGGACATATAATGAAAATATACATCTTAACAATAAAATATAAAGTTAAATTTACTATCGTTAGTATACAACAGTAGCGGAATAAATTTGATGCAATAGAAGAGTTAAAAAAAAAAACATTTTAATCCACATCAGTTAAATAATAATCATACATTTACTTTTAGTGCAAAATATGCTTGTTTATTGTGTATAATAACAAAGTGATGTGTATAATAACATCACTTACATAACAACAAAATCATGCTGAGAGCCAAATCAATCAGATTTTGGTTAAAAAAATTTTTGTTTCAACTAATCAAGAATTTATAGTATTTTAATCACCTTTAGGTAGATAGTTTGTTTGTAAGGATATAAATTGCTACAGTAATCAATTACTAAACACAAACATGTGTCTAATAACTCAAAAGTTAATTTTATTTTTACCTTCAGTAATCTACAGAGGCTAGTTTATTAAACATGACTTTAGCCACTGATATCTTATTCTTACTTCATGACAAAAAGTTATTTTCATATTACTGTTTCTAAAGGCATTCCAAGGATAGTAGGTAAAGTATGTAAAGTATGCAACCTGCAAATCTTGCTTGTAGATCAAGCCTAAAAATTAGTAACATGTTTATGATTTTTTGTCATGAACAAACACTGTTAGAGCTAAGCATCTGGTTATATTCAAATTGATGTAGCTTTATATTTGAATTTAAACTAAACAAAAATCACTTGCTATTGTAGCAGGTAATTTATCAGAAAATAAATTTCATTTTGATACTAGTTTTTTTCAATATTTATTCTGTAATTTTTATTATTTAAAAGATAGCAAATCCAATAATCATTTTAATTCAGTATTTTTTGTTTAAATAATGCCATAAATTATCTTCCATTTAAGAAAAATGTGAACAAGAAAAAAATTGTACAGTTCAGTGAATATACATCAAAGTAAAGAATCTAACAGTATGAAAAACATTTTCACAAATATTTACGTTTGCAAATAATACATTTCATTTCTCTACTAACTTAACTTTTTACATTTCTCAATCGTCAATTAATATATGTTGTGAACAATGATGTAGAATGATCTTATCAGTTCAAATCAGTTAGTTGTAATATTTTTAAAATTTATAAATAAAGAGAAAAGATCAAATAAAATGTTCAACTGTACACATAATATTTAACAGCAGAAAATAAAAAACTCAATTTTTTAATTTTCAAAATTCATTAAAAACTGCAAGACTTTTTTTTTTAATTTCCTATAAGTAAATATAATGCAATAAATCAATAATTAAAATATATAATCTTTAAAAACCTTTCACTGAAATCAAATACTATTGGTTTTATATATGTTCTAGAATGTAAAATTACAATAACACATTGTAGACTATCCCTAATTCCAGATATACTTACACTAGGTCAAAAAGAAACTTAATGAATTTTTTTTTCCCCTTTTATTACATATTAAACAACTCTTTTGAATTATATTAAACCTTCTTGAGATAATGTGTCGAGTACAGATATTTACTACATTCAAAATAATTAATTACTTTGTCACTTGCAATAAATAATTATCTGTGTACATAAATAAATGATCATGTTTTCACCAATTCTATTATGACAATGTTTCACATTCTGATAAGTTTTACTTTAAAGTAAATCATTCAACTGCTCAGAAATTCTCTGCCTTACTACAGGAAGTTATTGACAATTCCTAATTGAAGAATGTTTTAAAATAATCATAAGATAGGCAACTGTTAGAACAGGAATTTTGTAAGCTGTTATCTGACAAATCATCATGTTCTGTAGTACATCTCCAAAAATCATGTTAAATTGTCATAAGTAAAAGCTTGATAGAGTTAACAATAGAATGTTAACTTGGGGCAGGATATTTGATCTCAAGATATTAAAATAAAAGTGAAGAACACAATTTCAGCGATACTAGTTTGGGTCCAATTAAATGATGATACTACTGTTTAAAACATACATCTTTAGTCCATTACTAATTGTTCTAAGTTCTGAAATTCAAAGGAATGCAAAAAGAATCAGTTTAAATACATTTTTGGCCAAATTCTTAAGAAGACTAATTAATGGTCTTTTCAAAAAGACAAACATAAACTGTCTTCTGAAAAAAATAATGTTTTTGGTAAGAAGATAATAGATGGATCTTATTTAGGGCATTAAATTCTGAATGTTCCTAATATTATAAAAGCAATAATGAAACAAAATACATGTAAAAGTCACTAAGGCAATAATAACATGTTTATCCTTCTTATAATTAGTATTACATTACAACTGGAGTGACATAAAAAGCAATGTGAACAATTTGAAAAACCTTACATAGTACTTGTATGTTTATAAAACATAATCAGAAAGATTGTAGACTATCTTACATTACATTATCAAGATAAAAATCATTCCATGGGAGGCTTTTACACAGGAAAGGGTGCAGTGAAACAGTTTACTGTTCCCTTCTAGCTGAGCCCATTATATTCTTGAACAATGGTGTATTCAAACCTAGAGCTCAGCTCCAGATTCCAAGGGTAAATGCCTATATCATTTACTCTTTGAATCAACTAGCCATTTTAAAGTGGTTAATGAAGAAGCAGTTTCTAACAGGTAAATAGAACGTACATTAACAAATGTATTTAGTGATATAAGAAACAGAAAGTACTCAACCTTTCTAAATGCAATGTTTAAAACAAGTATATCAGCTCTCCTGAAATTACAAGAAATATTAGCACAAAAATAATTATTCAATGTTTTTTAATAATAAAAATTTACAAATAATAAAGTTTAATAGATAAAGTTTAGCAGAAACATTTAATAAATAAAGATTTATTTTATGAATTGATTAACTGAAATAATTTATTTTTTATAAAATCCCAGCAAATGGAAGAGTACAAAGAACTTCAAACATGTAAATATAGTTAATATTTAACTAAAACAACAGGGCTGTTTGGAAAATTCTTGATCTGACAGAGATGATGCAAACAAAATCAAATGACTGTAATTGCAAAGTATAATTTTTTACCTTTAGATGACATGTTACAAAGTTTCACATGTGTGCATTTAGTTGATGTTGTGGCAATCTAACACAATCAAGTTTTTGACATTTTATGAAAAATGAATACAACTGTTTCATAAAGTATTTTGTTTTAAAGATTTAACCCTGATGGACATATAAAAAGAGTTAGGATTACATTTTAAAGAATTCTTTCCCTTGTTTTCAAAAAAAAAAAAAAAATGTAGGCTGCTGAATTTAAACATTGACACACATATCTTCAAGATGATGGATGCTCAGGTGCTATTCAGGCTAAACATCCACATGTGGCCAAAAAGAAAGTGGTTTTTCAGAACAATGCACCTACACAGATGTCTCAGGTTGTTGTAGCAAAACTCCCTTCCCAACAGAGGAAAACTGTTTTCCTCTGTGCTACATTCACTTCCTCTTCCCAAACCTTAAGAAATGGCTTGCTGGATTAAGGTTCATGAGGTGAAAGCTGAAAGAACTGCTTATTTTGCAAAGCTGGATAAATCACATTATACTGAAAGTATTTAAAAGTTGGAAAGGCATGGGTCTAAATGTATCAAAAATAAAAATGAAAAATAAAAATTTCTTAAAATCTTCTTTTTTTTGTCAGTCCAGGAATTTTCCGAACAACTATCAAATCTACTTAGGTTAATCTAAGTAAATCAAAACAATCAGTTTCAAAATTTTCTGTAACTGTTTTCTACTTTTACCTGTTTCCAAACAGAAAAAAAAAACATATTTGCAGTAGACAAACATTAAGAATTATTACGTTTTTATTATAACTGAACTATAAAACTTAAGTAATCATTTTATAGTATTTAAAAAAAATATTTTTCTTACAATTCACTTAATAAAGGATGTAACATAATCTATAATTTTGTATATGTTTTTATAATTTGAAAGTATAATTATATAAAACACAGATTTTTCAGTAAATATTGGACCAAATAGTATCTTAATAATTTCTGTTTATATCATTTGATGCTTTATGTTACCAAAACATACATTTTTAGCATCTGACAATAAAAAATACAGTATTTTATTTATTTATTTCTTATTATTTTTAATTATTTAGTTATAACATTTTGTAATATATTTTATATACATTTAATTGGTATATATTTAATGCTAACAAAATAATGAAAGTAGTTTTTCTTATAAATTTAAAATATTGATTAAATCAAAGAATATCTTAGTTTTTAATTATCAAGTTAACAGCTGTTTAGAGTTGATAATTTTAATTTTCTTTTCTGATTTTTTTTTTACTGATAGATTGCTTTTATTTTACTTTTTATAAAAAAAAAAAAAAATTAATAAATAAATAAAAAAACAGTTAAAGAAACAGAATCATCACAATATGGCACCTTTTAAAGAGATCACGACCTGTATAATTAATCAGCAGTATGACATGCCAATTTACTGCTGCAATTTTATTTTTATTGCAATAAAATCATGTAACATACAGCATGACACATGCATTTAAATAAACTATAATTTACCTTTAAATTACTGTTTAAAATTTAAGCGATCATTCTGTAAGCTTTTAAGGCAAACACCATTCTTATATGGGTTTTACATTTGTTTTTATAACTTTCTATAAATTAATTATAAATGTGTCATAATTAAAAATTACTTTATCATGTACATGCATATTATTAATAATAATTGTAAATTAAAAAAAAAAAACCACAAAAAAAACTGAAGGATGCTTACTTTAATTCTTCTTCTCGTTTAATAGCAGAAGCAAGACAACATGCAAGAACTATACCAGCAAGCTATGAGACAAAACAAACAAACAACAGACATTAGAATATTGATACAAACATAACTTAGTTTAGATTATAAATTCTAACTATTAACTTCTAATTAAATAAAATTTATTCTTTGGATTCAAAACTTAACAAGAAAAAAAGAAAAAGGTTTTTAAACATTCACCAAATTATGATATTACATCAACTATGCAGATAAACAAAATGTAAATTTTAATGAAACGTATTATAGACCTATGGAGATTGTTATTTGGTAACAGTAAAATATTACCAAGATATCCTCACATGTATGAGCAATGTCACTGGTGTAGATACATATTTACAGTATATGCTGATAAATATTACAGAAGATTAATAAATTATAATTATAAAACCCTTGTGTTGGAAAAAAGCATTTCTAAGGGCGTGGACTTCAATGACTTTAATTACACATTAAAAAGAATTTAATTCCTACTTTGCTACATAATAAATCTCCTGAAGTACAGAATAAAAATTACTAAAATTAACTTAACATATCTTTTTTATGTTCATCCATAATGGTTGGCAATGATAGAAAACAAAATACACCAAAAATACATTATGTTAATGCGTAATACATAATGAAAAACTTAGAGAATAGAGCTTATAAATTTAAAGAATTTAGATAAACAGAATTTATTAATGCACTTTTGCAGGACGGTAGAAGGGAGTCTATACTTTAAATCCAAAATGGCAGCTTCCCACTTGGATTTACAGATTTATTATGATTCAGATGAATAAATTTAAAATAAAATGATCAGTCCATGTTACCAAAAGTTTTTTATAACTTCATTATAGGTATTCAACTGCTTATTTTACCACTTCTATTATTAAGCTTTGGAAATAAACATTTTAAAAACATCAACCATGAAATGGAGAAAATTTAACTACACTCAAGGGCAGGTGGTGGAGTTTATTGATGCCCTTTCCCAAGGCAGTAGGAGAGGAATCCCCTATTTTAAATTCAAAATGGTAGCTTCCAAGTTGGTTCCATTTTGAAGAAAAGAAAACTCCATTTAAAGATTTTTGAGTGGTCCAAGTAGCTTATATAACTACAATCATAGCAGCAGCATATGAGTAGTGAGGGTTCTAGTATCATAAATCAGAGGTCTCGAGTTTGAGCCTCTATATAGTTTTTTTTTCTTTTTTTGTTTCTTGTGTATGTACTATTGAAGATAATTTTTTTATCATGTAGTTTTTTTAATATAATAATATCTATAAGAATCTGGAAAAAAATAAGAATTTCACGTTTGCTAATAATTTTATTCTAATAAAAAAATCATTAAGCTTTCAATCAATTTTTATGAAGACGTGAAAATAGAGGGTCAAATGAAGAATGAGGGATTAACTAGTAGACAACAAATAGATTCTGCTTCACAAAAGTTAAAAATATTACAGTAAACTAATTTAAGTAAATAAATTTGTTTGTGGTTAAATCTTTTTGTTAGCTTAATAATTATTATAATGAAATAAAATAATCAGAAAACACGAAATTCTAATAGTTTTTTTTTCAGTTCTTATAAATTAAATATTATTGTTATAAATATTATATAATAAAAATTCATCTTTATATTGGAAGCCTTTTTTGAGACATTTAAAATGAGTATAAAATAATCTCATAATTTTCATTATTGTTATATGTTGTTTTATGCAATATAAAATTAATATATGTATAATTTTTCAAATACTAAATGTGAAAATTAGCAAATTCTCCTGCCTCAAAACTATTTATTTTTTTAATATGAAACACCAATATTCCAAGCATCTAAGCGGGCCCTCATGAGGGAAACTCAAAAATTTTAAATGAAAAGGTAAGGTTGTGCATAACATTATTTTAAAGGACAATGACAAATAAATATTTTTACATGAAAAAACCTTTTGCTACAGCTCTAACCAAATTTAATTGTTACAAAATGTAACTATTTAATGTTTTTCACAGCTAATTTTTAAATTGGTCTACAGTACCTCTTAAATAATTGTTCAGTGTTGAAATATTAAAAAATTTTAATTTACAAATGCTCCACTAAAAACAATCTAATTTTTCAGTATGAGATCATTATTTAAAGTCTACAATAGGCCAATTTTGAAATTAGCTGTGTAAAATATTGACTGGCTGCCATTTTGATTAGAGTTGTAGCCTGAAGTACACTAAATAAAAATTTTCATTTTTCAATGACTATTAAAATATGTTACGACCCTAACCTTTCCAATTAAAGTTTTGAATTGGCCCCAATGTAAGCTTGGAAATATGGTTTTCTAAAAAAAATATATCTCTTAAGATGGACTATTTGCTAAGTTATATTTTTCTATATTTTTATTTAATTATTTAATACGTTGACTGCCATAATGTATAAGGAAATACATAGTTCTGGTGTGTCACAGGCTGTAACAAATAACAACTGTTTTTAATTTTTAAGGCATATTTTTGTATTTATGTATAGTTAAAATTATAAAAATGTTATATATTATTGTTAATATTTAATTAATATATTTATTTATATTAGTATTTAATATAATATATATTATTATATTATATATATTAAAGAAAAGAAAGTGTGTTCACTGGTGCTATTCAGGACCTCATAATTATGTATGTATCATTATATGCCATGAGTATCATTGGAATTATTCTCCCAATTAATTTCTACTAACAAAATTTAATTTTTTATTAATGGTTTTAAAATTACAATGCACATATACATTTTCTAAGTAACCAAAAATAATAAGATTAACAACATACAATAACTCACACAATTGACAACAATAAGTTCATAAAACAGGAAATTGAAGCATCAGAAAATGGCACCACTGTGCAATCACATTGAAATTCCTTATAAACCACACACAAACAACAAAGCATTCAAAACAGGCCAAGATATACAACAATGTATAATATAAAACTGAGTTTGAGGAACTAGCATGGTATTCATAGCCTGTTTGCAATGGAATCTTGAGTACTGCTGACACATCTTACAGCTTACACATAAATCAATCCTGAGTAATGCCGGCACATCTCATGGCAGTCAACGTGTCAAGGACACGGACCATACTTCATGATACATACATGTTATTACATATTAAAACACATCATTCACTACTGGCTTTTCATCAGTGTATTAACCATCCATGCTGAATTATTTTTTTTGTTTTTAACTCACTTAAGTATACTTGTTATCAACATTTATGCAGAGTGTATCACTAAGTTCTCCAGGACTTTCGTAATCTATTCTACTGATGAAAATAATGGAAAAAGTTCATATAAAACATATATCCTAAAATGCTTTGTTTGTGAGATATGAATAGTGAAAGATTTTGCCTGGATTTCAGCTCCCCTGTGAAATGAGGTAGTACTGAAAATTTTTAGATGTTAATTATGGTGCAGAATTAGTGATTTCTTATGGTTTTTGACCTGAAAAATCAAATAAAATAGGTCCCAAAATAATATATACAGAAGTTTTTCAGGAATCTGGGATGAAAACCAATAAATTGGAGTTGAAAAATCCTGTTTTTTTATGTTAGACATACAATAACTTTCTTAAATGGGTAATAACATATATAAATGTTAAACAAAACTTGTAGAGAATTTAATTCTGAACAAAATACTATAAGATACGTCGAATAAAATAAAGAAAGTTAGAAAAATACAAATTTTATTTAGTTATGAAATATTTATTTAGTTATTTATTCTTAGATTTATGAAAAAAGAAAGACCTAAGTTTATAGACTTTACTAATGAAGTCTGTGTTAAATTTACGTACAATGAATCCTCAATTTATTCTGTATATCAATAATTGATTTAGAATTTTTTATCTTACTTTTGTATCGGTTAGGTTAATTTAGTTTAATTTCAAGTGATTTTATCTATCATCTGACTTTTCTGAAAGTTAGTTTTAACCTAAATTTCTCTGAGTTTTGAAACAGATCTGACAAACAAGTAAACTAACTATTTAGTTTATGTTTCAAACTTATAATGAAACAATATTTTGTATATTTTAATGTTTTGTTATTAAAAGAACAGCAATAAAATTAAAAATATTTATGTAACTTTTTTTTATTATAAAGGAAACAAATAAATTGCCAAAATATAATATTTAAAATGAAAATAATAGTATAAATGTATCATTATAAAATATAGCTATTTATTATTAAACTATTCTCTTTCAGAAGTGATGAAAGTTCATACAAATTTAAAATTTCACTAAAAAAGCCAGTTCAAAATAACTATGAATGAACTACACAGTATAAAATTATAAACCTTTCTGATCCGCTAACATAAGATACAAAGTCAGTGGTAACATGCTGATGGTCATTAGTAGCGATATAAAAACTGCTGGTCAGTAGGTTTCAGGTTTCAGGTATACATTAGACTACATGCCTGCAAGTGCTCAGCACTGAACATGATAATATTTTTACAAGATATTTGTATGTTTAAGCCTAAGTAATTTTGTTAAGTAATGACAAATAATTTTACCACCTTTTTCATTATTATTATTATTGTGTATCTTACTAATGTTGATACAATGCTGTTCAGTGTTGGACTTTTCTTTTCTACTGGGAATGAACAAGCAGATTTTCTTGATGAATTTGTAGCAGTAATAATAAGATTTAATAATAGATGAAAGAGATAAAAATATAATTTAATAATACAGCCACTGTAAAACAGGGTATTTTATTTTTTTAGTTAATTTTGTTTTTTCTTTTATTTATTTAGAAGTTCTAAAAAAATTATTTTGTATCACTTTATTATAAAAAAGAAGTCTTTGAATGAAGTTTGCTCATGAAATGAATTTAGCAAATACATGGTTTCACAATGTCAAATCTCCAGAAATTTATACGCTTACATCTTTTCTTTAAAGAAATATTTCTAACAAGATCATTTCTTTTATAAACTTAGATTTCTTTAAGACAAAATAAAAATACATACTTCCACAAACGCAATACCGATTCCAACACCCATGATTGTTATAATATTGTCTTTAACTTTATTTTTTAACTTTTGGTAACATCCTTCTTGAAATACAAGATGATCATCAATTGTATTCGAACAGAAACCATTTGCAGTTATAGGAGGTTCTCTACAACATGATCCTGGCACATTATTGTTAGGAAATATTGTCACCCATCCTTTTGGATTATCAACTCCACAACATTGCAACTGGAAAAATAATAATAAATGTATTAAAATAAAGTTATTTTTTTTGAAGGAATGAAAAACATTTTCGTGTTATCATCATCTGTAAAATAAAGTTATCAAATTAATATTTTATTGAATTAATACTATAATATAGTAATTATTCAATAGTCAAATTATTAATTTTATTTATATATTATTTAATTATCATAGAAATATGTTATTTTATAATAATACAGGTTATTATTTGTTTATTGTATGGCATTGTAGAAGTACATACAATCTTTTTGTATGATATAATGTATATTTAATGTACATTCGCAGTAACAAAATGTTATAAGAATCACTCTCTCACCCTCATATTATTTTCTTTATAAGTGAAAAAGATTTATTACTGAAAACTCAAACAATTCAACACAACATCTTTTAAGGGGAATCCTAAGCAACATTTCTCTCAATTTAACATTACATTTTAACATAGCAATATATAAAAGATAAAAAGAATACAGCAATAAATAAAAAAAAGCTGACAACACAGTTGTAGGACTTTGCCTGTATGTTCTCTCTTTTCTGTTTAGCCTCCAGAACCACCGTAAGGTATTGTTTAAGAGGATGATGTGTATGAATGTAAATGAAGTGTAGTCTTGTACAGTCTCAGGTCGACCATTCCTGAGATGTGTGGTTAATTGAAACCCAACCCACAAAAAACACCAGTATCTGTGATCTAGTATTCAAATCCGTTTAAAAGTAACTGCCTTTACTAGGATTTGAACCATAGAACTCTTGACTTCAAAATCAGCTGATTTGTGATGACGAGTTTAACCACTAGACCAACCTGATGGGTTTGTAGGACTTTCTCATCCAGCAGCTTACATACACAACTTAATTTAGCATGTCTGTGCTACCCTAGCACTCCTTGTAGTGACGGGGGGAGTACTACTATTGACGCAATATACCCACTTAGCCACTACTTTAGAACATTTTTTGGGATGGGATGCAATCTTGCAAAAGATTTTTTTGCAAATAAGACCTTAATTAGGTGAAATTTCAAGATACTGAGGGTGACCTTGCTCTACAGTCTCATCCCCCATGACCATTTATGTTGAAAATGAATGGCATCAATACCCTATATACAGAAGTAATATGACCAAGTTTGGACAAAATTATTCAAGTAGTTCTGGAGATATAAGGTGATTTAGAGTGCAACACTGAAAACACACACACACCTGGAAAATTTCCATAGGTTTTTTGGGCTCCTTAGGTGTCTAAACATCAAGATCTGTCCACATAAGCCCAATGTGAATGGATTTAATATTTTTCCTTTGACAGCTATAGCACTAGATGAGAAAGTAAAAATAAAAGGGATACATCCTGAAAATGAAAATATAAATAATGAAATTTAAATCAGTGCAGGGAGAAAACTGATTTATTTTAAACTCATTGATTAATATGACAAAATCCCTTTTAAAAACAAAAAAAAAATTAATTAATTAATAAACTATTCAACTTCTAAATACTACTATAAATTTTCCTAATCATTTCCATACCACTGGGAAATTAATTATAGTTTTGAAAAAATCTTCTGAAATATATTTTAATGCAATTAAAACAAAATGGGTTTTTTTATTTATACTTTTTACTTTCTTGTAGGAAATACTTTCACAATTATTTTAATTGTGAAAAATGTTGTTTTTCAGATTTCAACAGAGATATCCATTTTGACTAGTTTCAGCATGACATCTACAGATACATATCTCACAAAACTAAAAATGATGAGCCGTAGGATGTTGAAATTTTGGATTTAGAACTGTTGTAACATCTAGTTGTGCACCTCCCCTTTTGATTGCAATCAACTGACCAAAAGTGTCCAAAGAAGGCTTCTTTTCTTCTTAACTGCAGTAATAAGCACTCATTAAGAGCTTTTCAACAATATCTCATAAGTGGCATTTATTTTCATTGGATCCAGAGTTATAACCAAATACAATTTTAATTAATGAAATATTTGTATCCTACAAGGGGAAGGCACAAATCCAACTTCATATACATATATTTTAAAAAAAACCTTTTTTTAATTTAAATATATTGATTTATTAATAATTATTAACCTCTGATTGTAAAAAAAAATAATAATTCAATAATAACAACAACAAAATCAAAGTTAATAGTGAAATAAAATTTTATGTACTTTTAAAAATGTGAACATGTAATTTAACAGGTGTACAAGGAAATCATGTAGTGTCCACCACAATGCAACTGTGTAATTGTCCACTTTATTAAAGGATTGGAGGATCGTATCTCACTTTCAAATGAAATAAGTTTAAATGTAGTGCAGTAAAAGATGTGTATATGTAATTTAATAGGTGAAGAAGGAAGTCATGTGATATCCACATCCAATTTTTATAATTATTTTACTATGATGTTTATTTAACAGAAGCCAAAGGTACAAACTTGACCCATTAAAGTTGAATGTAGTCAAGAAAATGACTATGATATGGCAACAAGGCTAAGAAACAAAATGATGTAATATCATTACTATATTTTGTGAGATTAATGATAAATAAATAAGTAAAATAAAAAAAATATTTTATTCTGATTAGTACATAATAAGGTATTACACAAATGCCTTAATTTTTTTTTGACACCGGTCCCTGTAGGAACACAATAAATAGTTTCACTTTCTGGCATCTCATTTATTTTTTTTGTTCATGGTACTTTTTAATTTTGTGTGAATGTTCTTGCTTTTGCTAGGTTCATTCTGTCCTTGCTATCTTCTTCCGGAAATCTTCACATATTTACGTTTTTGTTTGAACATGTCTCCATCTATGATTTTCTGTTTCTGACTTTGCTTCTTTTAGGTCTTCTTTGAAATGTTTGAATACTTGGTAGTTGTCTTTCTGTTGTTTCCTTGGTTAGTTTGTTTTCATCCATTCTCATCAAGGTACCATTTCCTAATCACATCTAACAATTTGTCTACCCTCAGGTAAGTTCATGGTTTTTCTGTAATTTCCACTCAACTTCTTTTCTGGGTGCTAATATTTTCCTTAGTATTTTTATTTCTATGTTTTCATGATTTTTTATTTCTCCCTAGCCTAAGGTTGTGAATTCTACCACATACAGTACTTCAGGTCTTACTTCTGTTGTGTAATGCCTCAGTTATCCATTTTTTAGGTTAGTTTCTAAATATATAATCTTGGAAATGTCATAAGGATTTGTGATTCTAGTTTGATTGGCTTCCTTATCTAATTGTATTACTTCTCCAAGGTAACTGAAGCTGACAGCTCTCTTATTTTTTACCCTATCTTGTGCTAAGGTATTTGGGTACCTTTTTTATGATTGTTATGTGAGCTCTGTTTTTTTCAGAAGATTTTCTTCATTGACCCATTTTTCATCCATTTCCTTCAATGTTGTTGATCTGTTATTTGGCAATCTTTAAATCTTTTGCTAGCATTCCAAGATTGTCTGCAAATGCAAAGCAATCTATCGAGAGGCCTTTTCTCTAGGGTGCTAATCTTCCTTTTTAAATATTTTTCTTTGCACTACTTTTGCTCCTCCCAAATAACCTTTTCTAGTACTGCATTAAATAAAATGGGAAATAACCATTTCCTTGTCTTACTTCTGTTTCGATTTTGAACAATTCTGACAGATCTCACTTGATCTGTATTTTGGATTTATTTCTGTTAGTGTTTGCTTCACAAGCTGAATTTGTTTTTTGTCTGCTCCAAATTCTTCAAGGATGTTGAAAAGAGTATGCTTTTTCAAAGTACCTGGTATGCTATTGACGTAAATCTTCATAATTTCTTTGATGTTTTATGTGGAAATGACAACGTGATCAAATTTGGAACTTGTCAAGTTTCTCACAGGAAGATTTCCATCTTTTTATTTTCTTTGGGAGTATTTTAAAATGTGTTATCATTATTTTGAGATCTTCTCTTTTACAAAAAGAGATGAATCTTTTTTCATTCTTGTTGGTTTGTTTGTGGGCTGTACAGTTTCCAACTTCTAGTTCTCTCATTTTGTCCCAACAGGGTATTGAAGTCTCCTAGTAGAATCTTAACATGCTTTTGGGGACTTGGTCCATTTTATTTTCAAGGAGATCAAAAATTCTTCTACTTTTTGTGGGTTAACTTTATTATCTGCATTTATTGGGTCATATGCATTTATTAGATTGAATACTTCGCACATTTGAGTATTATGAGCGATGTTTGGTGTTGATCTAAAATCTAGCACTGAGTTTATTTTGTTTTGGTTTACTGCAAAAGCTGTGCCCATGTTGCAGATTTCTTTTGACACAGATTTCTGGTCTACTTTTATATATTCTAATTTATTTTATGATTTATTTTCTAATTTATTTTCTGATTTAAAGCTATACTATATATCTATGTACCTATTTTCCTGTAATGCTATTACTGAGATTTTCTGGAAGTTTAATATGAGATGATGAGATACTTGAGTTTATAGAATTTTAAGATTGAGTTTATCTTTGTTCACTAAGTATTTTTTCATTTGATTTAAATTGGTGTCTAGAGTTACCAGAAGGCTCTAATACCTTTGAGTGTGATGGTTGATGCTCTCCAGAACTTGCCCCACACTGTTACTTATAGCAACAATAGAAACAATTATAGAACAATATAGAAATTATTAAACAATATAGAAACAATTAATGTTTCCAGTTTCCATATTGAGTAGTCATTAGCTGCTTTTTTATTATTATGTAACTATTGAAATTCTGGGTGTAGCGGGAGTCAGTTGTCCAGATCCACTGTTACAATACATTAGTAAGTCATAGAGGTTTTTTTACTCTTGCTGATCCTGTTGACCTCAACTCTAACTGTAATGTAAGGGGGATTTTTCAATTTATTTAGTGATGGCAGATAATTGCCCTGTCATAGTGTCATTTTCATCATATGTTAATTTATAGATATACTGCTCATCGCCCTTGATCAGCACCCCCATTACCTCAGACACTGCTGCTGCCTGTCTTCATTGCTCATTCAGGTTATTCTTTTAATCATAGCTGACCATCATACTAATGTACTCTGCCCTATCAGGAACCCAGAGATGTGCTCTATTTTCTGCAGCTAGGCTCCCAATTCTTAGGGCAGAGTCATAAATAATTATAAAATATAAAATAGATATGATTAAATACATATTAATTATTTAAAATATAAACACATTAAATAATATTAAGGTAAATATGTGAAGATAATTAATATAAAAAATAACTACAAAAATTAATCACAATTCAGAAGATATTAATGAAAATTACTTGAGCACATATCTATATAAACATCGAAAGGAGAAAAATTCAGAATTTTTGTTTAATCTTTTGATCAATATTATTTAAAAACTCAGTGGCAGAGCTCACTGTTTCTGTAAAAAAAAATATCTTTGTACAACTAATTTATAATTATATTTTTAACTAATTGGTAAGAAGATTTTTTTTCTAAAGATTAAGTAATTTATTAAGAATGTCAATGAAAGATTAATAAGGCTTTTACTTATAACCTGAAGTATTGTGTTGAGGTACATGAAAGCAGTTCTATAATCTGGTCTATAGAGGTGGATATTGTTATTTTCTAAGAAGTGGTTATTCCTTTTAGCAAGGGTTCCACATTCCTAAATATAATCACAAGGATAAGATAACATATTTAATGGACTAAATATCAGTCTACATGATTCATACTTATGGACACCAGATAATGATCTGACAGCCCATTTTTGTATCTTAAAAACCTCATTCTGGGTTTCTTAGAAAGCCCTAAGAAATAATAATACTTCACTTGGGAATATATGTAAGCATAATAAATATTTAATGATGATAAGCTTAGCATTCTATTATGAGGCTTTAAGGCAAAACAACAGGGTCTTATATTGTATCAAATGAAATAATTTGATCAACCTAATAGAATTTGTCACCCTGAAAAAAACACAATAGAACAATTTTATCCATTTTTAATGTTAAATAGCCATATCCATCCAGTGTAATTTGTTAAATTGATGATGTAATATTTTAGTCCTTTTAAATAATTATCTTTAGATATACGAGGTGTGTTCAAAAAGTAAGGTGACTTTATATTTTTAGGCTCCCTCTACGAATCATGAGACCTTGCTGATGGTGGGGAGGCTTGCATACTCAGTGATACAGAGTAGCTGGACTAAAGGTGCAACTGTGTCGGAGAGGTACCTGTTGAGAGTCAGACTAAGGAATGATTCCTGAAAGAGGGCAGCAGCTCTTTCAGTAGTTGTT
>JAAAKQ030514453.1:8535-19435 GCA_010016005.3 Zanna intricata
ACGAATGTAAATTTGTTAAACATGGTTTCCGCTAGTATATAAATAATGAAGTAAATAAAAAAATTTTTATCCACCTTACTAGCAGCAAAGAGATATTTACTTTTTTAAGATCTTTCCGTTCATTTAAACCATCATCAGGAGATTAAAAATATTAAATAAGTTAAAAATTAAAATGAACGTACAGTCATGACTGATAGTCAACAGTATACTCCTCCTTTTTTTAGTCTATTTGAGTATACTGATGACAATCAGTCATGAGTGTACGTACGTTTTAATTTTTAACTTATTGTAATATTTTTAATCTCCTAATGATGGTTTAAATAAATCGAAAGATTCTGAGAAAGTAAATTCATCTTTATTGCTGGTAAAATGGATAAAAAAATTGTTAACTACTTCATCATTTAAAGAATGTTTTCACATCAAAACTATAAATTTTTCGATGTGAAACCAGCACGCTACAAGTACCCAAGGAGTGCAGTTGAAAAACTTTAAATTGAATGAATGGAATCACGATTACATTAAAGACATTAAAAAACAAAAATTTTGACTTAAAAATCCAATTTCAGAATTCGTCAACAATACCTCTAAAATAACTGCTCAATAGTAAAATATTACAAAAAGTAAAACTGAGGAAATTCTCAAAACTACTTACTTTCCGGTATGAATCCACTATTTGGGGTTTATTGCAGACCACTTTTGAAATAAGCTATAAAATTTATTAAATGTCTTCCTTATTTTAAATGTAGTCCAAAGTTTTTACTTTAAAATCTTTGTTTTTCAATGTCTTTTAAAATGATACGTCACATCCCTACTCTTTCCGGTTAAAATTTTTGAATGACCACCCCCCTTATCAGTAGCCCCCCGTGTATGGTGTTCCACGCTAAAAAATATGTGGTGTCGAGATAGAACCATTTATTTTTCCTACGATTAACTTTGACAAGTTAAACTTTGATAACTCCCGGTGTATAAAATACCATTATGGTATTCTATTTTGTATACTACATACAATAATTAATTTATAAATGAAAAAAATAATCTTTAAAACAACCCAATTTGTACAAAGATGTTATAAATAAACGTAAATAATTAACACAATAAATCGTAATTTATTTTATTCATCATTAGACATAGGAATTTTTATTATATTTCGGGACATTTATAACTTAAAATTGGTAGCACTGCTTTTTTCTGTATAATTTTTCTATGGAATATTTTTAAGAAAATTACAAAATAACGAATAAATAAATAATAAATTACAACGTAATGAAAACACAAGTTACTATAAAATTAGTTTTCTTTTTAATAAAGGTGTTTGTGTAAACATCAGAAATGCTTGATGGAAGTTTTTATAGGTTTTGTTGGTAAAAGATTATCTTACTTCATGATTAGGAAAATTCAAAAGAGAAATCTAACAATAATAATATACATATAAATGTTATTATGAAAAACAATACACGTATGTGGGATAATATAACTTGACTGAAAACATGTAAGTCTCCATCTTACAGTTAATGGTTACTCATTTAACTCGAGATAAAAAATGATCTTATATAGTAATGTACGTTTTTATGTATTTTATATCTTTTAAGTTGATTCAGAACGTATCAGGTCGTGAAGTTAACGCGGATGATTTTTTTTCTTGTATTAAATATTTCACGATAAAAACCAAGGCTCACATATTTTTTTTTTTTTATTAACAAATAAAATTCTAAGATTCCAGTAAAACCATAAAACAGTATTACTAAAAGTCGATAAACGTTTAAAACTTTGAAGCTTATACATATATATAATAAAACATATCGGTACAAGGAACATTAATTCATAAATTAACAAAGTATCTAACAGGTAGAATAAAAATAAATTTATTCATGTACCTGTTTTGATAATAAGAAACACATTACGGTCAAACTAATAAAATCAATGAAAAGGTGCGGACAGATGCAATGTGTGTGTGCGCGCGCGCGGGTGTGTGTGTGTGTGTGTAGAGAGAGAGAGAGAGAGAGTTGAAGTTTAAAAATAAAATATCTAAGAATTTATCAAACATAACGATCCATTTATTGTAAAAGTTGCTTAAATGCCTTAAAAGTTGAAAAAAAAACTGGAATGATTAACTGTGAAAAGTAAAATGATCATTTTTATTGAATTAATAATTCTAAGAAAAGTTCAATTAAGTATTACGATTTAAAAAGTACCAGTAATAAAAACAGAAGAGATGAATATAATATCTTTAAGAAAATGGATAAATAAGTCTTGCATATTTAACAGAAATTGAAATAAACACATTTGCAAACTTATTGAAAACGGTAATAAAAGAAATTCATAAAAATGTATACAAGATCATCAAACGATAGTCAGATCATGAAAGCTGAAATATTGCATCGATTATGGACTGCAGTAATAACAATATTTTAGTTTATATACGAATCACCAACAGACATTACAAGATGAATTCTAGTTAAAATAGTATGCTATCCTGTTTACGATATTCTTATATCAAAACCTGACTATCTAATAAAGGTACATACATCTTTTTCCTTGTTACTATTTTAAAGTTTAATTAAATTACATATATATATATATATATATATTTTTTTTTTAATTTAATGTGTAACTGGTTAAATGAAAATACCCCTTTTTATTGATTTTTATTATTTTAAATGAAAAATGCATATTTTAAGCCAAGAATAGTTTATCACTCTATAAATCAACCACAATTTACAAATAATAATAATAGGAGCATTAGGAGTGGATAAATTATATTGTGATTTCTAAAATGTAATTTTTGAAAATTTCAATTTTCTAAAAAAAGAACAAACAGAAAAAAAGTATAGTTTTGGGTCATCTTAAATTTTAATTGAGTACACCGAGGAGAGTCCTTATCTGTGTGTATAGTCTATAACTTGCAGTGCGTAGCCATTTTAGCAAATCGATTCAGACTTCTTAAAATTAAATTATTGTTGTAATTAAAACTCGAAATTGCATAACTTTAAACACTTATTTAACAAGTATTTTGTGAAATTGATGCTGATAAAGTGAAAACTAAATTTTTTTTTTCTAATTCTATAACATGAATTAAAGATGAATATTTTTTACGAATTTAATAAATAACTTCAAAAATAGACTTACAAAAAAGGGTGTGTGTGCGCGCGCGTGTGTGTGTGTAAAACGTATTCAGTATTGCTAGAAATAGACTACACATCAGCAACGTGACAAGAAAAAATGCCAGTAGGCCGATTATTTTGTTTTAAAACTAAATTTAAATTAACATACTTATATAATTATATTAAGAAGATACATGATCTTCTTATTAATATAATATAATATAATATAATATTAAAAATTAACTAAACTAAAAAATAATAAATTAATATAATAAAAAAAAAAAATCTTCTAATCTAAGACCAGGAAGAAAGGTGTTTTTATTTAGTTCTTAAAATTGATGTCTTATAAAGAAAAAATATAAACATACAAATAGTAAAGAAAAAATAGAAATAAAAAATATGAAAAGAAGAGTAATAAACATTTAAGCATAGGAAAAATAAAATTAAAAATGTAGGCAAATGCGTGTATAGTCTATAACTTGCAGTGCGTAGCCATTTTAGCAAATCGATTCAGACTTCTTAAAATTAAATTATTGTTGTAATTAAAACTCGAAATTGCATACATTTAAACACTTATTTAACAAGTATTTTGTGAAATTGATGCTGATAAAGTGAAAACTAAATTTTATCTTAAATACTTTTAATTAAAAGATTAATACTAGTATTTTAAAAATTATATAGTATAATTACACACACGAATAATTGTTAAAAGTAAATAGTGCACATTATACGGAGAAACACATATGAACAAACTTCAATGAGAAACTTGTTAATTTCGGAGCAAATTCTAAGCTTCCTTGATGAATGGAATTTATATTATCCAACTTTAGTAAAAATAAAAAAAAAACTTTTATTTCTATACTTGAAACCACACAAATTTATATAAAAAAAAATAAGTAAATCTTTCAAAGATGCACATAAAGGCAAAATTTTAACGTAAAAATATACAGGTTGTTTCAAATTTAAGAACAGAAGGAAACTCATAACTACTCAAAAACAATATAACATCATAATTTTCCTTCAAATAGTTTTTTATTGCAAATTAATAGTCTTAATTTAAAACTGTAGTTAATTTTTTTAACCTTTTGCTAATGTTTTCCGTAGAATCTAAATAGATTTCTATTAGAATTATATATTCTAATAGAATTATTTCTATGTAGAATTATTTTTCATTATCTAAAACGTATTTACGAATAAAATTTTTCAAACATTTTTACCAATCTTTAAAAAAGAATGAAACAAATTTATTCAAAGATTTTATTAGAATAGTTATTTGTTTTACATCAGCTAAGATCAAATTTTCATGGTTATAGATTAAAATTCTCTTTAGACGAAAAAGTGAAAATACTTACCTCTCTTAACACATAAAAGAAATTTCAATTGAGATTTTTATTCGTCTTTTGATTGAACATAACAGAAATCTGAAGATGATGGTGAATAATTTTTCAGTTGATAATAATTATTTTCTCTGAATTATAAACTATAGTAATAGGAAAAAATATACTGTTACCAATAATACAATAAACAATAAAAGATGAAATAAATTGATTGTTAGATATATATTTAAATTCAACATAAATATTTGTTCTATTTAAATAATTTATATAAAAAAAAAATTAAATTAAACAGTATTTTAAGATTCTACTTTAGTACAGCAGGTTTTTGATAAACAATAATTTTCTAAATCGCCAACCGTAAAATTAATATGATCGTAGATTTATTACGTTATAATTATCTAATTAAATTTAATAACTTCTCCCACGCGATAACATTTACGCATCTTTATACTTTGGTCAGAAAATTTCTCATTATTTTAATAATTTCCCATTACTTTATCTATTACCGTGAAGTTAGTAATAGCTTAAAACGCATTTCGAAAACCCAATATGCAAGTATTTTTCATAATTTTAATTTTCAATTTTAGAATCTTAATTTCAAATGAATACTTTTGAAACATTAATTTTCAAAATTAGCATCTAATTCAGTGATACACACACACACACACACACACATATATATATATATATATGAATAGTTCAGTTACTGAAGATTTATTAAAAACGAAACTTTTGTTGTGGAACTACGTTCAGCCTAAAAGATATTCAATAAATTTGCCTGTATAGTAGTTACGAATATTGCAATGTGTTCTTTAATGTGGGAGAATACAGTTAAATATATGTATAATGACTCAACACACTTAAAAATATTTCAATTACTGCTCTAAGCAATTTATTTACTATAATAATATATAATTATATATTAAAACTTCTTTTACTCATTAATGTCAGATAATTAGCCTACCGTTCTAACAACCCGTATTGTACTTTCAAAGAGGTTTGTTAGAGGATAACTCTTACGGTAAACGTAGTATAATTTTTATTTTGAAAATAACTAATAAAAGAAATGCACCATCATTTTTCTGGGAAGCATTAATCTTAAAATTTTATTATATACTGTTAGTGATTTCATTCAACTTAATAAAAAATAAAAATAAAAAAATAAAAAAACCACATATTTTAATGAATATACATTACTGGATAATATAATTAATACAGAAATATATATCAGAACTATACCTAGCTATTAAATAGGTCATTACTGATATAATTGTCAAATGTCGCATCTTCGCGGGTTTCACCAGGCAAACGAACGATGAAAACGTCTCCACATCTAGTCGTATGGGGTTGTATACTATTAAGGCCGTTTACTTTTGATAACATTTCGGCAATAATTCCTTTGCATTGAGTGCGATTACTTGATATGTTGTACTTAAGAAAAGCAGTTATCAGTTTTCATCATGATAAACTACATATTAATGTTTTGGTATACACATTGACGTGAGTCACGCAATAAGCATTAGTGAGTTAATCTATCGCTATTATTATCAGCCAATGAAAGTCCAGCATGCACTCACATGTATCCTTCTTCAGATAAAGTTCCAGCTAGAGCAACGGTTTTTTTTTTGCGTGAGGGGAATGATACAAGGCTCGCCGTACACTAGCAGCAACTTCTAATTTTATAATATATTGTGATAGTCCTGCCCTGTTAACTACATACGACGCATAACAATTATGTTGATGAGTAATTAATCAAAAGTACCTGACTTGACTGGGACCACATGATACAGGCGTGGAGACTCAGGTCTGGTCTACAGAAGCAATCATCCACAAATTTCGGCAACACTTTTAAACACAAGACAAAGAAAAGCTAATTCTGCGTTTTAAAAGCAATCCCCTTGCCTATCCTATGCGGTGAGTTAAATTGGAACTGGTCTGAACCAGTTTCAGGTTAAGACTGGTTGAACTGGAACTTCATTGATGACTAACAGTAGCCCGTAGTATTAGAAATTCTGGTTAGATTTCACGATTGATCGTTAGTTACATTCTCCTTGAATTAAGTCAGCTAGACGCACGCGGTCAGAGTAAGTTGGTATTGTAACTTGAGGAGAAAGGGTGAAACTTGAAGGGGAAATGGTGTAAATAAATGGGTCTGATAACTAATTTAAGTAATAGATGGCCCCGATAACTAAACATTTCATACAATCAATGGCTTTGTTTACATCAATTTTTTAACGTAGTATGTGATTTTCATGGTAAATTATTTTTCCGTACTAGAATGAGAGAAATTAAAGAAAATATATCTATACTTTTCAGCCTATTAAATTTCTTTTTATTACATACATCAAAAACGTTTTATTATTAGGTAAAAAGTCTATCATTCAACATAGATGAAAGGTTGTAACATATATTTAACAATTAAAATAAAAAATTCCTACGAACAAATTTTAATAAAATATATTTTTTAACGTTGTTATGATAAACAATCGTTTCTAGAATTCCAGGCCTTATCATTTTTTCCCAAAAAGTATTTCCTGTAAAAAAAATACTTCTGAATAATCAATTAATTCCCTTAGATTATACCTCTTTTTAAAGATCATAAGATCTTATCTTTGCAGGATCTTGTGAATTTCTGAGAAATACATCGTATCAAATCCGATGGGCATCTCAAGAATGGCAAGAGTAAAGAAAAAACAACCGAAATAAGGCAGAATTTTTTTCAGTTAGTTACAATGGATAGCCTATTAGCAATTGATATCACATGAATAAAGAAAAAAAAGTTAAGAGCTACTCGAATCCTAAATATAGAATATTTTGTACGTCAATCATTGATAACCGAACGGCTGAAGTAACTGAATAACTCATGATCGGAACTAATAAATAAAAGCTCATCTCAAAGTATACGAGTATGTGTTAGACAAATTAATAACATAAATTAAGTTTAATCTGCAATGGAAAATAATGGACGTTAAATGTAGAAGGTAAAAGTGATAAAAAAATGTTTAGAACACAACAAAAAAAAAATAATTGAAAATGTAGGCAGCATATATTTATAAAGAAATCTCTTTAAAAAAAAAAAAAAACATTAAACAGAACAAAAAGAAATGGATAAGTAAATTAAATTAGATTTGTATGACTGTTACGATGTAATCATCAAATACGTTACCATGGATATTATAACAAATTAAATATTATCTTGTTTTATCTTACCTGATCCGGCCTCAAGCCAGGAGGTACCCAAGTGTATTCTTCTAGTGCACATCCTGAATCATCATCAGATTGAGAATGCCTTTGAGGATCGACGATATTTTTACCAAGAAGTTTATCAGAAAGTGAATCAGGTGGTGGTGGAGGGGGTAAGCCCAACGAAGGAGCGGCAGGTGATGACATTAGTCCACTAAGGGAAGGGAGGAGAGGTGGTGTTATTCCCTGAGGATGTTCCTCTCTGGGGCACTTGCAATTGCGACACACTTTTCTGGAACAAAAGGAAAATAAATGAAATGTTACAAAATATATAGTAATATAACATTTGTTTCTTTTACTAACCTAACACGTACAATTTCACAATATACGTACTGTTGTGAACTTCAGAAATGCTTAACTTCTCATAAAGAGAACAAAAAAAAAATTTTGTTCCCTTTATTAATTTAATTAATTCTAATTTTTTTTACTAATAAAACGAAAATTTCTATGTAAATTTATTTTATAAATATGTAATCAAATTATTAAGAATAATTTGAAATTGAATTCGAACAGAATATCATAAAATTTATCTATGTCATATTTATCACTCTAAAAAAATTTCTATTCAGGAAGTAAACAGTTTAATATTGGTTTTCTAATCCCACCTTTACCGACTCAAATCATCCTCAAACCGATTGAAAATTATTTAATCTAATGGATACGTCACCACTTGTCGACTTGACGTTATCAATATAATTTTAAAATAACAATACTTACGTCAGAGATACTTTTTATTTACCTGACTCATGTTCCTTTCATAAAGTAGAGCTTTTGATACAGGATTTAATGATTACTAATTCATTTTTATAATTTTAGAAAGAACTTTCAATCAAACTGTAAACGGTAATTAATAGCGTAACTTTGGATTATTTTTATTAATAAATAATAAGTAATTTAAATTATTTATTTTGAATCAGAATAAAAATAATCATTTCCTACGCAGCTACGAAGGTCGGCTAACAAAGACTTCAATTATAATTTTTATTTCAATTTAAATTTAAATTTTAATTTTACTCTTTAATTTAGTGCAGTTTAATTTTTTGTAGCGTAATTTAAAATTTCATCTCAATTTATACAATTATTTTATTTTGGGTGTTGATTTTATTTTAATTTTATTAGCATTTAGTGTTTTGTGTATCTATTTACTGTTGTTATACTGTATTTATTGTTATTTTAATATTATCCTGTCGTTCTTGGCGGACTGTTCTATCCTTGCCTTAATGGACAATGCTTGTTTCATCTCTTTCTTTTTCTGTTTAGCCTCCGGACCACCAGAACCACCAGAGGTTGAATGAAGATGATATGTATGAATGTAAATGAAGTGTAGTCTTGCACAGTCTCAGGTCGACCTGAGATGTGTGGTCAATTGAAACCCGACCACCAAAACACCGAAATCCATGATCTAGTATTCAAAACCGTATAAAAGTAGCTGCCTTTACTAGGATTTGAACCTTACAATTCTCTTCTTCGAAATCAGTTAATTTGGGAAAATGAGTTCACCACTAGCCTAACTCGGTTTGTTGCTTCTGACTTGATAATAACTAGCAGGAGTGATCTGCTGGTAACGAACTTATCTGCAGGATTATTATTACCCATATTCCTCCTGATGAAAACCAAATCTTTTATTTTTTAACGTGATTACTTATACAATTGTCACCAGAAAAGATGAGCACGCCCGAAATTCCAATAAAACGAGATAATGATAGACTTGAGTCGCTAATCTAAACATAAAAATTTATCTCTTTAGTGAAAAAAAAATTGTATATCGATTTAAAGATGAAGGATAATAAAGAAATAAATTTAAAGATGAAGCATAATTTTACTTTATGTGAAACCAGTTTCCTACATCCTGTCTCTCCCCACCAATCACCACGCTATTTCATCATTTTGTCACTTTCAATCAAGTGCGTGAACGAATGTGTTGTTCATTTGGAAAAAAATTTTGCATCAAACGGTAAAAAAACTTTTAATAGCAATAAAAAAACGATCCATGCAACCGGTTTTGTAAAACGATTCTTTTGATTTTTCTGAAAGTGGAGTTTTATATATGCTCAATAAATACAACAAAAATCAAGGAAACGAACACATGATCGAAACAAAAATTAGCTGAAAAATTGTGAAAATTATCACGTTACTTGAACGAGTTAGAGCGTTTAAACAGAAAAAGAAATATTCGCGTATGAGTGGTGTGCTATTAGCTTCTTGCGATGGTCTTGCACCGTTGTAAGTTAACAGTAATAACTCAGAAAGTGATGAAGAAATGTAAGATTTATCTTCACGAGCTGATGAGACGATGATTCATCAAGAACATTAGTTTAATATTAAATAGTCCCAAAGTAATAGAGATTTAAAAAGTGTTTTCTTGAAAAATTTGTTCAGAAAAATAATGTTTGTGATCATTTATCATTTTTAAAAAAAATATAAAACCAATTAAAAGATTTGTCTGCGTTGACGGGAATTTGCAGGTTTATTTCATCAACATTAAGCTGGAATGTTGCATCAACATCCAAGCATACAAACATCCGTTATGTGATAAGAATTCGGATAATACTTATTGATTGATATATCCGTGATACATATTATTACAGACTTTCCGTTTAGTTTAATTGTAATAATAGTCAAAATGTCTTGTAAGATTTTTTTAGAAATTCCAGGTTTTATTAGAATATCATTGTTTTAAATTTTTTCAGTTCAGAGAGTCCAATAAACTAACTTTTTTTTGAGACTATTGTACATCTGGTCTCTTTTGGTTCGGATATCATTTCTGTTTCTATCTCCAGAATTTTAAGAGTCGTAAATTTCAACACAACTGTTATTAGATATTCTTTTTCTTTCTCTTTTCAAGTATCCGGATCGACGATGAGTCATAAAACAAAATTTTATTTTCCACATTAGTACATCTCCTAGATAACTTTTTCTATTTCTACCTTTATATCGATCTTTCCACTTATCTCCCGATTGAATATTTTCAGTGATGTTCTTCCTTCCCTTATTATCTTAATGTGATCTTGATTTTGCTTCAAAATTTTCTGTCTTTGTGAGAATACTTGCCAAATAGAACTATCAATTAAAATGAGTATCAATGTACGAGGGTAAGTCAATTATTATCCTCAATATAGTTATAAAATTTTATTTTAATCAAATAGGAAACTTACAAGTACATCATTTTTCAACATAATCCCCTTGCTTTTCAACGCACTTGGTCCATCGTTGTACAAG
>JAAAKQ030514474.1:0-12898 GCA_010016005.3 Zanna intricata
ATATATATATATATATATATTCATAGACAACACCTTCTGTTATGATGGTAGGCTACAATAAAAAAATTCATTCAAAAAATAAAAATGTAATTATTTTCTCATTTATTATCATCAATGTAATTCTAATAAAATTGTTAATAATTATGACATAGGTCAAATTAATTGATGAAATTGTTATAGCTTAATTAATTATACATATTATAATTTAATTTAATAGAATTTAAAATAATCACGCTAATTTTTTTATAATTATTATGAATTTGCAATTTAAATTATAAAAAGAATAAATAAAAATACTGGCTTATTAAAAAGATAATTAATCCGTTATTCTTTTCGACTGTTTGTAAAATTTTTAAAGAACGAAACAGATTTTCTAAAATTAAAAAGATAATGCAGATATATTATGGAAGGGAAATCTATATTAGAAATACAGATTTAATAAAAATAACTCGTAGATTCATTACTTACTACTGATTTATTACGTAGGTTACTACGTAGATTACTTAGAGTAAGTATTTAATTGTAACACTTTGTGTTGATAATAAGTTTCGATTCTTTATTAATATTACTTTCCAAAAGCTTTGATAATATCCAGCAATTTAACTAAGTCAAAATCATTTAAAATCCTAATAACGCTAAAAACTAAACATTCCTTACGATTCTAAAAAGTTCAAAATATTTTCTTCCCAAGGTGTGTTATACAGGGAATAAACAAGTTTTATATCTACTTTCATTATTTCCTTTGAATAATATACAGTAAGACTCGACTTACAAGAAGGATATATTCTGAAAATTTGTTGGGTAATGTAAAATTCGCGCGACTTGGATTGTCCAGCTTAACCTTAAAACACTCTGAAAATATATAAAAATTGAATGTAAAATACGGTAAAGTACAGTTATGTGCTATATTGTACAGTACTATAACACGGAAGGAAGGCCTAAATGAAAGTGAAATAATCACTCTTAAAAATATAAAACAATAATAAAATAAAAACTCACTTTTAATTGTTGATGCTGCAAATCTTATTAACATTAATACGTACTCTACATTAGTATTAGTATAATTAATGAAATAAATAAATTAAAGTCTCATTATGATTTACATTTAAAAAGAAGCTATCAATAATTTATTCAACTGTTCTTCTGTTAAAATAATTCACGTACATATCCGTCACATTGAGAGCTTCGATGTTGTTGGCATGAAGAAAGAATCTAAAGTCTTATTTCTTGTTTAAAATTTCATCATAAAAGAATTTGCTCCCTTTATTAGTCTTAAAACCTTTGCACTTCTTTCTTCCTCGGGATCGCTTTCATCAAAATACGATAGAAAGATTCAATTTTTAAAGACTTCAGCCATTCCGCTAATAGTCAATATTTTTTCACAAGCTGGCTACCTGAGTGTTATCTTTTCTTTCTTCACTATTAAGCAATTCTACAAGATTTTCATTAGATAATTCTTCTTAAACGTACGATTCGATTAGTTTATCAACGTTTTCTTGATCTACCTTATCAAACCCAAGTGATTTGGCTAATTCAACTATTTCAGTAACTACTGCATTTGTTATCACTTCACTTAGTAATTGTGTTCGAACTACTTCAGACAAAATTTTTTACCAAACTCCATTTGAAAGCAATTCTTTGTTACTTCATCCCAGGATTCAGCGATAATATCAGCCGTTTTAATATTAAAAGTTTTCAAGAAATATATATTCTTTTTCCTTTGATCGAATTCTCGGGTCGTTTTCTTAAATATTCTACGAATGTAGAATATTTAAAAAAAATAGTCCAGTGAAACCTTTGAAGGCTTTAATAACACGATGATCTAAAGATTGATTTCGAGATGGTAGTGTTGAAGGACATGAACAATCAATACTTTAACGTTATCATTGATATTTTCAAGTATTTGTGGATGACCAGGTGTATTGCCGATTAAAATTACCGTTTTAAAGAATATATTCTCTCTCACAGTATGGTTATAATTCAGTAATGAGTAAATTAGTAAAATAATCTTGAAATTAATCCCTTGTAACCCGTCCATTTTTTTTCCCCCAGTAAATTTGAGTTCTGTTATTATATGTCCTTTGGAGTTTCAAAATGATAAATAACTATAGGTTTTAATTTTAAATTGGAAGCAGGATTAGAGCCTGATATAATCATACACCGATCTTTTGCTGCTTTGAAACTGAATCAGATTTCTCTTCAACTGAAACAAACGTACGGCCGGGCGTATGTTTCCAAAAGAGCCCGGTTATGTCTATATAAAGCAGTTGTCTAGGTTCGTAATTTTCTTCATTAAAAATTTCCTTTAAAATTACCCGAAAATGTTCAGCAGTTTCTTTATCAGCAGCTGCAACTTTCCCGGTTAGTTTCCAATTGTGGAAACCAAGACGATCGTTAAATCTTTAGAATAATCCATTGCAAGTAATAAATTTCTGATAAACTTCTGCACCTCATTTTAATGAATCATAAATGCTAATAGGTTTTTCTTTAATTACGTGCATACGAACGAGCACGTTCTCTTGATTTTGATGTTCAATCCAAGCGCTTAACATCCTTTCCATTTTCTCCATAATCGCAGGTCGAATTACTAAAACTCTTGCAGTCTTCATTCGCATAGCACTTCTTCAGTTTTCTTTTACTTTTTCAAAACTATCCCTAATTGTCCGAAGTGTTGCTTCACTAAGCCCATTCGTTATTTGTAAGTCCTTGGTTTCTTCATCCTTGTCGTATCTTTTAATAACATCTAACTTTTGTTCTAGAATAATCGTTTTTTTTTTTTGTTTTTTTTTTTTAAGTTTTATTCTAACTCATTTTAAATTCACAGTAACAAAAAATAAATAAAAAACTGGCAAATTGTAATTTTTTAGCACTACTAAACTTTATAAAGCAACCTTCCAGTGTAAAAATAGAAAGGGGAACTGGTTTATTCGAGAACAGCGAGTAAGATAGGGTTATCTAAACATCCATAAGATAAGAGATAGAAGTGATGGGCCTTGGAATCACTGCGTAACAGTATGTACTGTAGGAACAGTAATAAACTGAACCTCAATTCCTAGAAGTACAGGAACTGTACATATGTATTTGTTCTATATGTAGTAGTAATATATTTGGCAATAGTATAGGAAGCCTACAATACACATGTACAACAAATTCTTTGCTAACGGGAATTCGCGTAAATCGAAGCCTTACTGTACTATTGATCAAATGAAACACGACAACTATAGCTCTGAACGCTCTGAATTAACAAATGTTTATTACTTATTATCAATAATATTCAATACTTATCGAATAGGAATAGTTAATGAAAATATATAATTTATATACTATATTTCGAAAAATAATTTTTTTTTTTAAACTTATTTCAAATAATTAAAACTTTAATAGGTTATATGCTATTGGGTTTTTAACGGTATCTCTATATAGATGATATACATGAAATAATTATAGAATAAATTACTTTCATATCACCCTTCATCGCTCACCGTTTACATAGAAGATTATTCTATTTTTCATTTACTGATGGCTTAAAAAATATATTTGTACATACCTAATTGTGGTTTATGTTTCTTAAAAGATATTATTATGCTAAAACCGTGAACTATGAAAGCTTTCTTAATGTTTTCCAAAATTACAAGAAAGTTAACATCAGAATAATTTAAAACGTTAAGTATGAAAAAATATACGTTCGAAACATCAAGGTTATTTGATAAATAAGTTTATATTTCATAAAAAAATAAATTATTTATTTATTTTTTTATGAAATAAAAAATAAAGCAATATATTGCATATCGCAGGAATAAGAAAAAATAATCTTTTTTATAATAAATAATTTTTTTAAAAGACAAAAAAAAATTTAAATCATTTTGTTCTATTTACGATTAATTATTATTGAAGATATTTTTAGATATAAAAACCACTCCAGTTTCACTAAATAAAAAATATGAAAAATAAATATATTATTTAAAAAAAAAAAGTGCAATACTCTAAAAATGACGCAAATGAGTATTTTCAGTTTAAATTTAATATTATTTCATTAAAACCGCAGAACTGCTGAAATCAACATTACTATACTAAAAATAATAATATGGTATTAAAATATTATTATTATTGTTAATTGTTGAAAATGTAAACAATATGTATGGTACCATTACTACAGTACGGTATATAATGCTTTAAAATTGTTTTTAGGATTCTGTTTTTGCAAGTTTTAAACATCTATTTTTTAGTAAATAACATGAATTAAAACCAATTTCCCGTTTAAAAGTATATGTGCGTCCACATAAAATTACAAATGAACTGCAGTTGCCAAGTGTTCCACATTTTTATTGTAAGAGTTTTTTTCGATGAGCTTACTCGTTAAAATATTGACGAGTAAAGATTTGAGTTTTTGTAAAATACTTATGATATAGTAACATTCATAATAAGAAAGTTACAGTTACAGAAATACTGAAATCTTTCAGGGTATGGAAAATTACTAGTTAGTTTCAATAAAAGAAACTTTTTAAAATTTGTAATATGAACAGGATTTTTAACTATAACATTAAATAAAGAACTATTGATTTTTTATTAATTTTATTGAAACAGAAAAGAATGAGAAGCAAACAACTAAAGCTTCTTAAATATTATTTTCTATACTTTCTAGTAAACAAGGTAGTTGACAAATTCTGAAAAAGCTAAATATACAAAGACGTAAAAATTCAATGTGAATATACAATAAAGGTAGAAGGTAGGAGAGGAAAAGGTAAACCAAGAGGAAACAATATTCTTGTCCGAAATTAAAGAGGTTATAAGAGTACAAGAATATAAGAAAAAAAAATAACTGATCAATTATAAATTAAATGGAAAAAATACTATTGCCATCCAATCTCTGGTTTGAAAGAAAGGAGAATACAATGGGTAAACAAAATCGATTCATAAATTAGCAAGTTTTTACCATTAACCACTTCGAAAGGTGAAATTTTATGCTACATTAGAAAGAGCAGTTTTAAAACTTTTAACTCCAATATGTGTCGGAGTAAGAAACAAAAAGAACAAAAAAAAAAACAAAAAAAAAAAACAACAAAATCTGTACAATAATATTAATCAAAATAGAATTTTAGATGTCAAGTTTTTATCTAACATGTATTAAAGGATGAAAAACTATTCTCTTCTTTAATAAATAAAATGCAGCTTTAACTGTTGATGTGAAACCAGGTTGAACAGTAAAAATTAGTTGCTAATCTTACTAAAAAGGTTATACTATTGTTAAGCATATCGCCCAGAAATATCTATATAACTACTGCTTCATGTAGCTATAAAGGAAAGTATGGTGATCTGTCAAAACTTTGAGTACTGAGCTTTCTGCAAATCTCAACGTTTTATGATCCTCTCTAACCTAAAAACAATACGAGTATTAAAAAAATTTAATTTGGACAAAACATGACTTCCCTGTACGCGTATTAAATTACATATGCCTATGTTTTTAAAATAAAAAATACATAAAAATTTATTTCAAATAACTTCGGATTATTATTTTTGAATTATTTACCGTAACAATTTTTTACAATCAGATGCTAGTAATTATTAAAATAAATCAATATATTTAAATTAAAAAAAAATAAAATGAGATGACGTCTGATTCGAACCGATGTGTACCCTTGTAAGATCAAAATATTTCAGTAATTAACATTCCATTTGGCTATTACTCTGGAATTAATTAAAATAAATGCTACTTATGATATATCGTTGAAAAGCGTTCAATGAGGTCTTACTAGTGCATTTAAGAATCCAAAATCCAATTTTTTTTTTTTTTGGATTTTAAGTTTTTTTAGACACTTTTTGTTCGGTGGATTGCAATCAAAAGGAGAGATGCACAACTACATGTTACAATAATCCTAATTCCAAAATGTCAACATTCTACGACTTTTCGTTTTTGAGTTATGCAAGATATGTACGTACGTACGTGCGAACAAACGTCACGCCGAAACTAGTACTAGTACTAAATAGATTCAGGGATAGTCAAAACGGATATTCCGTTGAAATTTGAAATTTTTCGCGACTACAATACTTCCTTGTACTTTGTGCCAGGAAGTAAAAAAAATACTCATAGATAATACCAGAAAGATGTATACATGCATGTATATATATATATATATATATATATATATATATATATATATGTTACGGGCACTAGTTTTATAAATATCTTTTGAATGCCTGAAAACTAAAACTTTGACTCAAAAATATATATATGGATTGAGACCAGTTAGAATATAATTAGACAAGGTAGTACCGATTTTACCAAGATTTTAAAATTTCAATTTTTGTCGAAGCATCGTAGAAACTTCAAATTCAAATTTACAGTTCTTAAAAGAACTCGTACAGAATTTAGTATTGTATTAGTTGTTTACATTTCTAAAATTTTAAGTCGATCAGATTTACAAGTGGAGAAATATAATAAGCTTATTTATTTTAGATATTAAATCGATGCTAAAACTTCATGAAACTTGTAAAAAAATTCGTCTACAAATTCTAAATTCTGTTAAATTTTGGCCACGATTCGATAAGGGTGTACCTAAAATAAGTAATTTTTTAGGCTTAATAGTTTTAAACTCGCTTAACTGATAATAGCCAAATTAACCCAGAGTATTTCTTTAAATTGGTTTTTAATTGTACATGTTTAAGACCTCTAAAAATAAGATTTTACCCAGTTTCATATTTTAGTAGCTGTCTTTTAATATCATTGAATAGATTTTACATTAAATATTTGAGATGTTTAAAATGTTTCCTTCTTAGGCAATCACACTACTGGTTATTAATATCCAGTTAAAAGTTTAAAAAAAGTTAAAAGTTAATTTTACAAGAGATAAACATTGCTCCATTCGGCGTCACTTATTACTTAGCCACTTACTTTTAGAAAAACTATGTAGAAATCGATTTCTGAAGTAATTTTCTAAAATCGATCACTAAATTATTATCTAAAATAAATTTTCAAAATTGTATAAATAATATAATATTTATGTATAATAATATTTTAATATTTAAAAACATTATGGCGTGTTTGAAACAAAAATGTATTATAAACGAAACATAAATCACATTACGCATAAAGCTGTTAAATGAAATCCCGTGAATCAAACATTTGCTGGCTTTTGAAAATAAATTTCATTTTTATTAAAAAATTGGTGTATTGCTTTGGTTTACATAAAAACTGTGTTCAATTTCATTTCAAAATTAGTTTATAATTACCCTTATGTAATAGAGGTAAAAATATGATAATCAACTCAAATTTAAACCTCGTGAGAGAATTTTATTTTTTGAATTGAGAATCCAAACGAAATAGGATTCCCTGAAACATTGATGTTTATAAAAAAAAAAAAAAAAACTTACAAAAAATACAAGATTTCCATGGCGTAGTGGTAGTGTCTTAGCATTTTACCTGGAGTCCCGGGTTCAAATTCTGGTCAGGCGTAGCATTTTTATACAAATTTCCATTTTCATATTCTTACGAACAAGCTTCTTTATATGCTTCTTCTTTTGTTGGCAATTCTAGGATAAGTTTGCAGCTCATCTCCATACAACCACGATTCTCCACACGACCCTTCAATTCCATGTATGTTGCACAATCCATATCACCCTTAACCTGATAAGTGTACTTCACTCTTGGCCTACCTCAAGCGTTTTTCCCTCCTACAGTATGTCCTATTATCGTTTTAATTAACCCATCATGCCTTAACAAATGGCCAACCGATTTGACTCTGCTTTAAAATATTTAAGCGGCAAGGCTTCACCACATCGAATTTCCTTAACATCTCCATATTGGACACTCTACCCAACCATCGGACTTTCATCAATCGGCGGTAGTACCACATTTCAAAAACTTCTGTTCTCCTTTCCTCTTCAATCTGTCGTCTTTTCTCCTAACATCTCCTTTCTTATCTCCTTTCCTTTTCACATCTTACTCCATACAATGTCTAGCAATTCTTTTCTCAGGTCTTTATTAAGTTAAGAAGAAATAAAATGTCCCTCTTTTCATTAAATCCATTTTTAGCCAGGCTTATGGTATTTGTCACTTCCTTCTTTGCTCTAAAATTGGCTGCAATTCTGTTGCCCAAGAACGTATCCATATTTTCTAACCACTTTCTGTCCAGCATGTAAAGCTTCTTTTGCTAGCCATCTTACCACATGAATCTTAGTCTTTATTTTAGTGATGTGCATATCATATCCTATACCAAGCATGCATTCCATCTCTTACAAAATTATCACAAGATCTTGCTCATTCTCGGCCTACATCATTATACCGTCAAGAAATCCTATCAGATCTATTCTCACTGTTTGAACAATTACTCCGCCAAATTTAGAATCTCGAACAGCCTTGCCCAGTTTACTTTATCAAACTTCTTTTCTGTATTTATAAAGACTACACACGCGTATCCTTGTCTTTCATTAATCTCTTCTAGAGGATAAAACACAACTTCAATATAGCATCCCTTTTTCTGTGCCTTTCCTGAACTCAAACTGGTTTTCGATTTTTCAAGCAGTATTTCTATTTTTCCCTCAATTCTTTTAGTGCTTTAAATGTCAGTAGAGTTTATTTTTATATTCCTATGCATAAGCTTCTTTGTAAGCTTTCTGCTTCTTCTTCTTTTGTTATCAATCCTAAGATTGGTTTTCATTTCATCTCAACATATCACGAAACTCCACAAAAAAAAAAAAATACTAGTGTTTTTTTAACTATTTTACTATTTATCTTTATATGAAGGGATTTTAGGATAGAAATACTTTCAAACCAGATTATAAGATTTACGTTTATGCTGTCCTTAAAAGTAGACGTCCTTCTACTATTAAAAGATACAGATTTGAAAATTTTTGTTTCTTTTTCCTTTGTTAGCCGTTATCAGAAAGTTAGCCATTATCAGTGTTAGTCGTTATCAGTTTTCCTATGCTAGCCGTTTAAAAATATATATTATCGAAAGCTTGGCTTTTAAAATAGATAATTATCTCTAAAATAAAAAATTAACAAAAACTGATCATAATTGTTTAAGGTTCCAGTCCATCAATATGAAAATTTACATTTGTTTTATTCATACTGAAATGTTACCTAGATGGAAATGGTGTCAATCTTTATTGTACATCCGAACCACCGTAGGGGAAGACACCCACCAAGTGACGATTCCGGTTGCCACACCACCCCTCTCGTTCCTAGCCCTGAGGGGCTTTACCGGGATTCGTCTTATTGACCTTTCTACTGATTACATATCTCAGTCATCAGCCAGGCCTCGGTCGGGATGTCCCCGATGCAAATAGCATCAGAGTAAGATATCTCAGCAGCAACCTCCCTTGCCGTAGGCTTAGATGTATTTATTGTACAAGTAAAGTTTAAAATTGTTTAAAGTTTAAATTAATTTTAAATTAATAATTTAACAATTATTAATTAATAATTGTAAAATTAACGAGTAAAAATAAAAGCAGTACAACAGAGATGTTTCGGCTTACTGTAAACGGTAGATAAAACTGCACATAAACCCTAGAAAAAAACTCTTTTTTTAGAAAATGGCCAAAAATATTACCATTTCTGACACAATTTAATAAATATTTATGATTACTTAAAAAAAATTATATAGTATAATGCGAGATACATCACACAGGCGCCACGGTTCATACGGAACAATGAAATTTACGAAAACTTACGGTTACCACATGTTCGTGAGGAAGTTGATCCATTTGCAATTACGTACAAGATAAGATTTAACAACCACGTAGACTTTCTATCTGTTAATCTCTTATGCAATTGAGTAGATGTAAGCGGTTAAATGGGTACATGTACTGAACGAATCTAGGAACTTAATAGTAATACTCAGGACGAGGCCTGTCTTTTAAAGTTGTGCATCATCAAAATATTTATTATTATATGTTTATGATCCCACTTTATATTTCTAATTTTATTTGTTCCTAACTTCTTATGTTGCTATTTTTCTTTTTACGTTTTGTTTTATTCGTAGTACTGAATATTATTATGATTTTTAGTTCATTACTGACTAAATATTATCAATGCTTATACTACCTTTAATTTACTATTGATGTTTAGAATGTATTTAATTAAGGTGTTTCAAGGGAAACTCCTTTTCAATTTGATTATTTACTTATGATTTCTAATTTTCTTTTTTTTTACAATTCGTCTCATAGATTTCTAATTGTAAATAATATATTGTAAATATATTTAAGAAATAAATATAAATTTCTTTATTAGCTCTATATGGTGAAGCAAATAATAGTTAAGAATATATTTCAGTAAATTCTAATTTTCGTTATTTAGGGAGCTTTCCTCTTCATCTGGGCTGAAGATAGTGCCTCTAGTTTTTACGTGGTATATACAAAATCAACAGGAGTAATAGTTCTAAATCAAGAGTTTTTAATTGTCCTTTTATAGTTAGTTTTTTTTTTTTATTTAGGAATTAAAATTACTTAAAGGTATAATAAATTAGCAGCTCATTAAATATCCACCAGTGTTGTAATTAAAAACCCCATAAAATTCACTTAATGTGCAATAAATATTCTACAGTTAAACTACACATACACTTTTGCTTATACACACACACATAAATACGCATACATAATGCATGTGTATAAAGGTTAATACAGTTAGAGTTGCTGTGGCTTTAAAGACAATTAAATTGCAATGTTGGGTTATGTATGGCATGCCTAGAGATAACATTATATTATCATTTGCATTACTGACTCGGTTATAATATAGTAACTGGGTTATTGCATTTCCATTACAAATTATGATTTATATTATATAATATTATAATTGTAATAGGAAAGTTCATAATAACTTAAGTCACTTCGTTGAAAATATATTAACGAAAATGAACAAACTTCTTCATACATTCTAGTAAAACTTCTTCATATAGAACACAGGAATATACACTTTATCGTACCTTGTATTACCCACTATCTAAATTTTTCACTGAAATTTATTGTTATTAAATTAAAGCTAATATTATTTAACTTCTTATATCAACATTTATGCATAAATAAATCAAATTATTTATAAAAATTAAGTTTAAAACTCACTAAGAAAGTAAATATAATTTAGTTTATGAAATTAAATTCATAACCATGCTTTAAAAATAAATATTTCATACAATGCAATAAAAGACAATTTTTTTCAGTTATTATTTACGTATGATAATATATCTAGATTAAATTACCAGCCAGAATTTTTTTGATTTTTTTATTTAAATATAAAATATTCAGATTTATTAATCACTGTTATTTAATCATAAGCAACATTTTTAAAATTATTTTATCAATCAAACAAAAATCTACCGTGTGATATTTTAATAAAATTTTTAAGACTCACATCTGGATTTTTAAGACTCACATCACAATGCTGGATGATTCAATGATAAATACAGAACCAGACGTGTATCAAATGAAGAATTTAAATTTTTAGCCAAAGGGAATTTTTTAACTATAATGTCAATTGACAGTTCTTTGAAGGAGGTTCTTTGAAAGATTATATTATGCTGATGTAATGGGTTTGCACTTCCGCAAGTCAATAATAAGCAAGAGCAATACGTAGTAAATTATGAAAAAATATATTTAAATAAAGCCTAAGTGAGGGGACGAATAAACCTTTATTTAAAACAACAAGTGTAAATTTCTACAGAAATATTTGCATCGGTAATAGCAATCTGAACCTAGACTGAATGAGTGAACTGATTTTAAATGACAATTTTATCGATGACATTCAGTTGAATGACCATTCCTTTGAAGATAAAAATTGAAGGTGTAGTTTCGTAGAATCGGAATTGCCATTAAGTGGGTCTTCTCGTAAGAAATTAAGTAATGTTTAAATTCACTCCTAATTATTACCTGGCATATCGGAAACCATAGGTAACAAAATATAAGTATTTTTTAACACTTATCTCTTTCATTATTACCATAATATTATATCATATTTTAAAACTAGGAAAGATCTTCACAAGATAATATATACCTATACCTAGAAAAACTATACAAACAAGTAATTTTTCTGTAAAATAGTATCATGAAAACTTCATTATAATCTATATAAATATCCGAATATTCATATATTTTACTTCAACCGTTTTCTATTAACATTAAAAACATTTACTACAAATCACAGTTGAGTAAATTAATTCAATTTCATTTTAATTAAGTTATTAATTTATTATTCAATCAAAATGAGAAAATAAATAATTTTTCATGCCAATAAAGAGTTGTAGGATTGTAAATAATACCCATGGGATCTTTTCTGTCAAGTGTTGGAATTTTTTGTTGCAGAACTGACGTAATAATTTAAGTTTAAACTACCATGCATTTAACAAATTAAAAAAAAATTAAAACCTGTTCTTAGTTGCCAATATGCGACAATATATCTCAGGATTTGTTGAAACAAATCGCGAGCTTAATACCGTTGTTGCCACATAAAGTCAAAGGGATATGATTCAAGCAGTGTTCTACTGATGCTTCAGTTAGTTTTATTCCGTGTTCTGGCCGAACTTAACGTACTTTATATCGTTTGAGTATACTCTCCAGTTTGCGGGATAATGAAATTATCTGAGCGATTGATCGTTTGGAGTTAATATTATCCGATAGGTTTCGAATGCCACGTGTCGTGTGGCACTCAACTTAAATAATTACCGATCCCAGCCGAATATAATTTTCTATGAGAAGCAGTAACGTTTCTGCACTTTTATCTTATAGGGAAACCACAGAATATTCTTTGTTTTCATGATAGAAACCGCCATAAACTCCTTGCTGAGGTAGGATCCAACCGACAATATACTTCCGACGTGAGAATAAGCTCTTATCGATTTCAATTGTTATGCCCCCCCCCTCCCAGATTACTAAGGGATTGTTTATAATATTGTGGGCTAACCTTTATAAC
>JAAAKQ030514485.1:0-19434 GCA_010016005.3 Zanna intricata
ATCCACCCATCTGATTTTTAACATTCTCCTATAACACCATATTTCAAAAGCTTCTAATCTTTTCTTCTCAGGTACTCTGAATTTTTTTGAGGCGGCCCACCAAGCACAAGGAAGCCTCGAAGTGGAAACCACGAAGAGACGTTTTTTATTCCCCGATCAACGAATGTTTAGGAAAAAATAAGAAACCAACAAGAAAAAACTTATATTTCTATATTCAGATAAAAAAAATAAAGAAAAACTAAAAGATCTATACTCAACATTAAATCCAAACTTTTCTGTGACCGAAAGTTCTAAAAAGCGAATTTCGGTTTTTCACAAGATTTCGGGATCTACTTTACCCCATAAGGAAGCCGCGGAATGAATAAACACAAGAGGCCTTTTTTTTATTCCTCGTTTAAATTAACTTTAGGGAAAATGAGAAACCCAACTTTTGTGGAACCTAAAGTCTGTAAAAGCGAATTTTCGTATAAATTTTATGCAATAAGGAAGTCTCAGATCGAAAAAATACAAGAAATTTTTATTGATTCCTACTTCCGGTACCATATGATGTTTTTTAAACTGTACTATTATTAATATATTAAGATGTTGTAAATAACATGTAGTCAAAAAGATTACTGGTATTTCAAGATAATATTTTAAGTATTATTTTCAACTAGTTAACAGAAGATTATTTACATTTCGTAGAAAGTTCTTTACAAGGTAACGTTTTTGTTTTCATGATACCTTCTTACATATGAATTTCATTTACGCAATCACACTCTCTTTCATATACACATGCGCATCTATATTTAAATTTGCTACAAATCATTTAATCATTTTACATTCAATAATACATTTTACTAACCAATAAGAAAAATTCATAACAAAAAATCTCTAAAAAATAAAAGTACAGGGAAAATAACAATTACGTGGAGCATCAAACTCATGAAGGCAAGAGTAATCGATATATTTTGTATTTTAGAAGGAATTAGGAAGTTTGACTTTCTGAAGTATTTTAGACATTAGTAGCTGGCAATATCTGAACTGGAAGGATTGACCTCATCAATCTAACAAATTCACCGGCCTCCGTAGCGCCAGTGGAAGTATCTCGGTCCTTCATCTTGAGGTCCCAGGTTCGAATCCCTGTCAGGTATGGTGTTTTCACTCGCTAAAAACTTGACATTTTATCTCATCCTCTGAAGCAATACATAACTGTGGTCCCGGAGGAAAAAATCTAACATAGTCAGGTTCAGACCTACAGAATTAAAAATTTGGAAAGAAAAGATCAAGTTTAAGATCTTAGGGAGGCTGACAATAAAAGATGATTTACCTTCAAAGGTACATCACAAAAAATACCATTCAGAAGAAAGGGTATCAAAGACTTCTCAGTGTATTGGAAATTCATCTCGACCGCAATCTTTCAGGAAATTTGGGAATTTTTAAAAAGATGAGATCAGCATTAATTATCAATTATGAAAGCACTGACCTTTTTATTTATTGGATATCCAATATCAGTTAGTTAAGCCTTACAGATAACTCCCAAACAGCAAACGGTCTCCTTCCAAACAATAGAATTAAACTCAAAACTAAATACTAAGGAAAAAAATTATATATCTTTTGCCCTTCTGTTTTGAAGGAAGAACCGATGTGAATAATTTCAGTCAAATAATACTTTTAATGGAAACCAGACTTGAATTTAGAATAATTATATTTTTCACACACTATATAACATTTATAATAATGGATTAGTTACTTCATATAGCAACCAAAGTCTGTCTTAGTTGTATCCTAAAACAGACACTTGTATAGAAAAACTAAATTTTATTGAATCGCATCTCTCTTTATCATAGCTCTTAAAATTTATTTTTTAAATTAATTTTCCCTTTATTTGAGCCTACTCGTTTTTATTATCTTCCTTCCTTGTAACTACAGTTCTTTGTAAATTTACCGCCAACTAAACATTCTAATATTACATTCATTGAGTCCTCCTAGGAGAATGAAAACTAAAGTTCTGACCTCAAAAACATAATTTAGTAAGGACAAAACAAATATACCAATTTTTAAATTGCCTTTTTATTTGAAAAAAAGGCATAGTACAATTTTCAGATTAGAATTTTTATCGTATGCAGATAAGCAAAATTAAGTCTTATCAGCATTATTAAAAAAATTCCTGTTTAGTAAATACATACAAAGATTTTATACATATGACTGATTTTATTCACATTTCCTTTTTTTTTACCTAAAAATTAATAAGAATTCATTTTATGATGTAAAAATTTAAATCATCTATCAGGTTTACAGATAATTTTCATATACTTCGAAATCTATAAGCTAGATTTATTTTTAACGACTTTTCGAAAAAAGTACAATATTGTCTTTCGGTCCCATGGTTGGAATGGGCGTTAAAATAAATTTTCTCTACATTTTGAGATATGAGAATTACGAAAATACCATCCATTTAAATATTATGGTTTCATTATATATAAATAGTTATAAGCCTATGTATAAGATTTTGTGGCTTGAAACTTTACAAATGTAGTATATCAATTTTATTGAATTTTAGATATGATCTATTAATATATCTGAAGTTGTGCACGTAAAAGTTTGATGAAATTTGTAGAGTAATTCTTGAGTCAGTTTAAATTATCATCTTTACATTAAATTGAGCTGGGCAAGTTAGAAGCGTAGCCCATCTACGTAGGCTGGTCAAATGGTTAACGTGACATCGAAAATCAGTTGATTTTGAAATCGAGAGTTCTAATGTTCAAATCCCAGTAAATGTAGTTGCTTTTATACGGATTTGAATACTAGATCGTGGATACCGGTGTCCTTTGATGGTTGGGTTTCAATTAACCACACCTCTCAGGATTGGTCGACCTGAGATTGTACAAGAATACACTTCATTCTTATTCATATATATCATCCTCATTCATCCTCTGAAGTAATATCTTACGGTAGTTTCGGCGGCTAAACATAAGAAAAGAAAGAAAGAACATTGTGACGTCTCTGTAACTGCGACATATACTCTATTATCAATATTGTTCAGCATATTCAGGTAGCAGATAAAAGAGTAGATGTTGCAAACTGAATAAGCCGTTGTTTCACCGGGGGGGGGGGGGGGAGGGAAACATTAACGAAAATAAACTATTGCACTACATTCTACTTATCTAACATTTCTTCACACACAAAGGATAAAACCAGATTTAAAAAATCAATTCTGAAAAATTTATTAAAAATATGTTTTGTATTACAAAAAAATTTATATAACACTTAAAAAAATTAATTCCTGATTACAAAAGGAAAGATAAGAAAATTATCAGGATGGGGGCCCACCACCCCATCCGCTTAATCCCACCCCGCCACTATCGTTGTTGTCCTACCATTTTTGTTTCTTTCTCCTTTATTTAAATTGATCACCTTTTGTTTAATTTATAGATACCTTTTTTAGGTTGTAGAGGTTCCTTTTTGTATTTCTTCTAATTAATACTTTTTCCTGTGAAAGTAATTTTTTCCTAGTTTTTACTTAAATCAAGTAAATTTTTCTTGTATATCTCGTAAAAAAATTGAGTTTTTCGCTTGAAACTTGTTTAATTTTTTAAATTTAAGCTTTTTTATTACTTTAAAAAGAGTTTATTTTATTCTTCTTCTAAATAGGTTTATTTACAACTCCCTTTGAGTTTTTCTAAATTAGATTTACTGTTCCCTTTTCTAGATAAAAGTTTCTGTTTTCTCTTTTACCAGAGTTAATAAGACTCTTCTTTATTAAAAAAACCTTCCTCTTTTATTTGGTTGTAGATTAAAACTTTCCTTTTAGATACTGTTTGTTTACCTTTTTTTAAACTAAAATCCGGTGTCTGTTATCTCCTTTTAGTGTTGTTTGAACTAGCTTTTACTTGTAACTGTTGTTCTGTTAATTAAAACTCTCCTACCGCTTCGTAAAACAAAACTGTGTTGGATTTTTTTTTAGCAGCAAAGTTATAAATATGTACTTGTAATAAAAATTCTAACAGAATTGATTTTAAAATATGATGGTAGTTGCTTAGTTACTGATTAAATATTGTTAAAAAAAATTACATTGTTTTTTAACATTTAAAAAAAATGTATTTCTTTCATATTAAAGCGCGTGAGATTAATGGAATATTTCGTAATTAACATCTAATTTTTTAGCAATGAATTTATATTTGCTCATATCTCATTATTAACCACAGTAAAGTTTTAATGTAAGCAATATTGTCTTAAGTAAGGAGAAAATTAATACACCTAATTTTAATTTCTGTTAACTTACACAAATTAAATACTGGAACTATTCAAACAAACGTTGGATCCGTAAGCCCGTTGCTTTCCCTCTCTTAATTTTATATACTAGCTCTACTCAACAGATCTTCATCCCCAAATTAATTAAAAATTTAATTTATGTGTGTCATTCTGCTGCTTCTTGTAAAATTCAATTTAATTTTTTTCAAAATGTTGTATTAAATTGAACGTGCAATGGGCAACAGATAATTTAAAAAGCTTTATTACGCATTTATATGTAATTATATATTCCGCGTGGGTGATAATTAACTCCGTATTGAAAACTGTTTACAAATATTTTAATAATTAACCAATTTTCATGAAACAAAAAGCATATTTCTTCCTTACAATGGCAAAATGTATTACATGATATCTCACTTATGTCATTGCAGATATCAGTGGCGGACCATGCCGCAACGTCTAACCTTGCGTGAGCGAACTCATCTGGCATCCAAGCAACTTTCTTTACTTACCTGTGACCTATGTTTTTTATTGGTGCCTCCCCTTCAGAAAACTACAAAGTTTATTGTAGCTTTTTTAGCCAATCGAGTGATTGGTGAAAGTTTAGAGATACAGGGTTTTTTTTGGAGGGAAAATAGTGTATTTGTTTTTAGGTCAACTCATAATATAACGTATAAGGAGACCCTATAGCATAAAATTGATTAGAATTATTTTTCTTTAGTATCCTTTGAAATCCTCGAAAGCGTTTAAAAAATTGGGGACGCCTCCCCAGAGGAGGGTTCACCTTTTTAAATAAGCATCGGAGCGAAAAACACAAGAGACTTTTTTTTGTTGGAATCAAAGGAAACTTAAGGGCCCACGGTCAGATCCTCCCTCCGACTAACCGAGGGGGCTGTAAATACAAATAAATTTTTTTTTGAGGCCCCCGAGCGAAAACCTCCAAAAAACCTTTTTTATTCCCCGATCGACGAACCTTTAGGAAAAAATAAGAAATCAAACTTTTGTGCGACCGAAATCCGAAAAAGCGAATTTTCGTATATATATTATTCCATAAGGCGATCTCGGATCGAAAAAAATACAAAAGTCTTTTTACCCGTTATAAGAAACCTAAGGAAGAAATAAGAAACCCAACGTTTCTGTAACCTGAGTCTGAACAAACTAATTTCTTTTTTCACTAAATCTACATTTCTCTTACCAATCTGTTAAGAAATTACATGCATCTGATCTATTCACCCGACGTTGCGAGCGCCCTGGCGGCCGAAGGCCAGCCTAGGACCCGAGTTTATTCTATAGAATCCTTATAATAATCCTTGATCTGAATAAATTAACTTTATTAATGTTCAGAAAATTTGTACTATTTTTTCCGTTTGTCTTTTAATTCTTATTGTAATAAAAACAACAAGTAATTTTTTTTTTTTTATTAAGATTTTTAACAATTTTGAAAAACCAAATAAAATTCAATTTAATAAAACATACAATAAACATCATTCCATATATAAGATAAATGTTTGTTATTATTACTAGACAAATATCTTTGAGGTTACACTTTCAAATCACTGACATATGCATTCCTATAGTCTGAATTAATACAATTTTAAATAAAGATTCACATGTATTGATTATGGGCAGAAAGTGTTCATTGTTTGGAACAGAAAAAGTGTTTGTTATATTTTTAATCATAGATCCTTATTGATTGCACTACAGTTATTTTTATATCTGTCCATTTTATATAAAAAATGTTTTTTAATGTTTACTCTAGGGGTTCATTGATCTCAACAAATTATTTCTTGCGAAAGTTATGTTAATATATTACCTTATAAAAAAGGAGAGTTGACCAAACAGCCTCCTAAATTGCCACATCATAGAATTTCAGTGATGTGCAAGGGTTTACTTTAAGAAAGTTGAAGCCTGTTGTTAAGTAGCTCTTTAGTTTCTGGAGAATATTTTTTTCTGTGAAGTAGATTTAAGCTGATTTCAGAAAAATTATCTATTACAATGTTTTTCTCCTTCCTGAATAAAAATTCCCCATTATTTGAAAGAACTGTACACAAAAAAGGCACCCACTACCTGGAGAGGACATTTAGAAGCAATCTTTCTGTGGGATTATTTACATCATTTTGTGAGTAGGGATCCTCATAAGTAGATCATTCTTTCATACTATTCAACCTCTTTTCCCCCTTTACACATTGGTAGGACATCTGCCATAACACATGTACAGGAAAGATTCTGACTCCAAGCAAGTACTGTATAGGCTACAACATGTGAAGTAATACTTCTTTAGCCTGTAGTGAAATAATGTAAACACATTGAGGTGAGAAATATATTACATTTAAAAATAAACAGTTTGAAGTTCTTACTGTAATTTGTTTGAATAATAATCCTTTCTAATAACTGCAGTAAATTATAATGCATTATATTGTAGAGTAGCTGGCATATAATGACAGCAAAAAATTAGGATGTGGTGTAATCCCACCTTCACATTATTTTGGTGTAGATCAGACTCCACTAGATTCATGCAGAAGATTTTAGTATTTGTATTATAGGTCTAAATTTACCTGATATATACTCAAACTATTAGTCTTTATGTGCAACTGCTGAGTAGGACTGAATTTCCAGACAGACCGTAGGCAGCCAACATCTGCCCAACATATTACATCATATTGAGTAAGTACAGTCTTTCTGTTTTGTACTTTTTCAGCAAGGATGATAAATTTAAGATACTATGTACCCTTACGGGTCATCACCAATTATCTGTATTAGCTTAGTGCTTAGTAGATATACAAATTTTTTCCAGCTTATGAAGTAGTTTCATTTAAATAATTGTATTTTAATCTGAAACTATATATATTACCCAGTTATGAAATTAATATCAACATTCATCAAAAGACTAATTTATATTTCATATTTAGATCAAAAGATTACAGAATGACCCTAATTTGTTATTTTTCTTTAAAGTCCTGAATGTAAACCTTTTGGTCATCAAAATTGCATTTAAAAAGTAAATTACTTTTATTATAAATGTTGATTATTTTCTTTATTTCAAAATATATTGTTATCAGCAATATGATCATAAGTCAATCATGAATGTAAAGGTCTCAATTTACTACTATAATCTTTTATTGTGAATAATTGTTTATCACCAGGCTTACAGTTTACCAAAAGAAGATAAATAAAATTTCAATATTTCTGAATATGTTAAGTATAGATTTATCGTCACATTATACTGACAACTTTAGGTACCTAACAATTATTCCATATTTTTATACATGCTTGTATGATGAGTATATTTGTAAATCTATTGACAACCACAGCTAATTTTGTAATGTTCTCTTATTTAGTTCCAGCACGTATTGCATCATTTAGTGGTCGTGTAATTGGTAGTGCAGGAACACATATAACACTTGGGTGCCATACAGTAGGACTACCTGCACCTACTCGTACATGGTGGGGTCCATCAGGAGCAGCTCTTCCTCTAGACAGCAACAAACAGCAGTAAGAATTTTACATTAATTATTTTGAGTAATAATATGGTTTCATAAAATGTTTGTAATGTAATAAATCTAAATTATATTTATACATAGTGTGAATTTAATTTTATAGTTTAATATCATATAGAAAATAAAAACTTCAGTGGATCATAGAATTTTTTTTTTTTTTTTTTTTTTTTAATAAGGAATATTATAATTTTTCTGAATTTGAATTTCTTACAGAATACTAGGAGATGGAAGTCTCTTACTTGGACCTCTCTCCCTTGATTTATCTGGCAATTACTCATGTCATACTGAAAATGTGTTTGGAAGAGATCATGTTGCATATCAGGTGATTGTTATGGTTCCACCAACTTCACCTGCATTAGCTGTTACTTCTACTGCAACTAACAGTCTTTCTATACTTTGGAAAGTATCATCTGATGGTGGAAGCCCACTTACTGGTAGGTTTGAGAAGTTTATTTTGACTTATATTCATGTTGATAGTCATTACATACGATTTTCTTCAGGAGAATTGCAAATGTTTAAATTGAAATAGAAGGTTGGTTGAAGTTATTGGAGTCCTTGGAATGAAAGCATCTCCTACATTTTTTTCAATAAGAAATGTTGCTTCTGTGACATTTCTTGATAAATCTTTAATATATATATATATATTTGAATCCCTTTGCAAAGTTTTGGTGGTTTCAGATTTCGCAACAGCACAGCAGTAATTCCTATTTATAGCTCCAGGTGATGTGGTGGCATTATGTTGATGTTGATGGAATTGAAAAACTTGTTGGATGCAGAACTAACTCATCTTGCTCCATTACAATATCCATTGAAAGAAAAATATTTTATGGCCCTGAAATGAGTTTCATAATATTAGACTTTATAATGTTAATGTCCTCAATGTAAAGTGCAAAACTTTGCCCTTTCTCGAATTCAGTGATGATTTTTGCTCCTCCCGCTATGTGTACTCTTAGCTGTACGTCTAGAAATGTCTACTTGCTTCTATTAAAAATATCTTCATTATTTATAAATACAATTAATTCCAACCAATATAAATAGTGACATTAATTACAAATTAATTACACTTTATCAAAGCCAATTATTGCCAAATAAAAATTCATTCTTCTCTAAAAATAATAATTCGAACAAAGATATGATCTTACTGTATCTAGTACAATCCATAAAATTCTGGCAAGTTCGAAATCCAATTGCATATCACAAAGATTAAATTATTCAAATACTATTAACATACAAATGAAATAATATTAACAAAATATTATTATTAAATATAGAAATGAGATGTTATTAACAAAATACCGTTATTAAATATTATTAACATATTATTAAATTATTAAATTTAACAATGTTTACCAATTTAATTAGTTATAAATTTATTTTATGGACTTCAATATATGGATGGGAAGTTATAATAATTTTGATAAAAACCTTGTATCACAACAAGGATTATTATCAAACGAATAAATTCCATTTCCCATTCTTAGTAGTTGATCGGCAAATTGTTTAGCTGTTTGAAAGATGAACTCGCATGTTAGTTGTTAGAGATCGTACCATAACTTCTCTTCAAAGATGTGAACTCTTTAGACATGCGTCAATTTCATCAGCTGCAGTTGAGTTTTGGTATAACAGGAACTGTTTGTCAGAAATCTCCTGCAAGTAATGATACTTTCCTGCCGTAAAGAGATGTTATTTTGAAAATCTTGTAATGTTTCGTTAAGTGCTTCTAAAGCTTTCCGATGAACATTGTGTATTCATCTCAAACAATGAGACTGCATTCTTTCAAAAATTTTGCTTTGTTCACGTATTTGCAAACATATTTTATTGATCTCACCGAGTTACAGTATTGCATGTCGATATGATCATTGAACATGTTTAATATGTTATACATGTTATATGAAACAATCCAGATATTGTCTACAATCCAATTTTGATAAATATTGTTGATTCGGGTACGTAATTCAGTTGTAAATCCTACATTGTTAGGACAGCATCAACAATATAATGGATAACCATCTGTTCATGTGTTTTTTTTTTATATTTAAAAACTTACACGGGAAGTGCTGCTACATCTGTTATTCTTCATGCGTGGTCAATTTGGATTTAGGTCACTGCACGGTTCATGCACCATATTTTCTAATACTATATCCAATAATTCAGGACCCGTGTTACTATCAGGTAGCTCTACTTCATCTTAACGACACTGATTTGAACTAATCAAATCAGTGTCGTTAAGATGAATCTGTTCCTTCAGCCAAATTAAGATAACGCTCATGAGGCAAACCTTGCTTCTGCCATTCTACGGAGTACATTCAGCAAAAAACATTTAAAACAATTCCACAGTAAACGATAACATCCATCAATTTTAAAGCTTTTGTTAAATATTTTGGAAATAACATAATGGCAATCGGAAGCTTGCTCCTTACCTTTAAAAAGAATTTTGATTTCTGGCCATTTTGGGTTGCATGTAAAGGTAATAAATAGATCTGAATAGCCGTGTTTTCGAACATCCTGCGCATACTCGTGCATGAGTCGTGGACTGCATGTATGTAATGATGGTAAATATACCTTTTTATCTGTATCTTGAACTGCAACATCTGATGTTTTTGATTCAGTTTGATGTACAATAGTCGTTCACTTTCGATTTTTGCGTACATATCCCATCACAGATTGATTTAAGAATTGTCTATATTTTAAAATTTAGTTGTCATGAATATCTCTTATCATTAAGCAAGAGTAAAAAATGATTGAGGTGATATTTTCTTTGTTGTTGATATTCCAGTGATGGGTCGTTTTTAACATAATTGAAGTGGTATCAGTCAGACCGTTCCAAGAAATTATTGGTATTTAAGGCAGAAAAGCTGTGCTTTTCTGAAATTCACTGTAAAGTTCTATTTCATCGATTTAGAATAATATCTCTGAACGTATATTCATTTACTACGATTACAATTTCATCCGCGTTGGGACATTAAACCTTCTTTTGGGTTCCCCATTAGGTGTCTTATCTGGCCAAATAACTATTTTGAAAGTACCAGACATCAGGATATGGTCCCTGTAAAGTTTGGTTAATGTATGTTTAGCATTGCAGCCGCCAAACGGTTAAGATAGAACTGTCATAATTTTTCTGTATGCGTATGTTGTAGTAGTATCTTAAAATTTTTAATGTTGTATATTATGTCAAAATATATCTCTGATTTAAGTTCAAGATTCTCTGAATAAAATCCATTCTTACACCTGTATTTTAAACATGAATTTTTCAAAATTAAATTAAATGGCTATTAGACGCATGGCTGGAATAATAAAATATGAAATTGTAGACAATTTTTTAAAAATTTAGAATTGACAGCTTTTTTATTATTTATTTATAAAAATGTTACTGGATAACGAGGTATTTAATTACTGTGCACTACCCAGTTATGCCACTGGGGAATATTACAACAAGAGGCACTTTGAACATATGAATGATTGCCCTAAAAAACATAATTTAGTTTAGTTAGTTAAGAATCATAGAAGAGTATTATTTAAATATAGAGCCAGATTAATGAAAAACTTATATTTCATTTGTGTTTGTGATTTAAAGTATAGAAAAGGTTAAATGTTTTTTTTTTAATTGAAAAATACTTTTACTTTGCAAAAAAAAATTATTTTCCTTCTAGATATCTGCTTATAATAATTTTAGGTTTAATTGCTATCTCTATTAACTTCTATAAATGCACTGAATGTATTAACTTTTAAATAAACTCTTTTATGTACTGATATACTTTTTTTTTTAATTAAGACTAGTAGAAAGCTATGAACTTTTTATGATGCATATTCCACTTGTATATAAATAATACACAATAATATGTAAAATTAACAACCAGCAAGAATTTGAAAAACATTGTTTAGTAATATTTTTTCATGTGTTACCTTTTAAAATAATCATGTATCCTAAAAATATGATTAACCAATTACATACGCTTGCATTTATATAATTATGCTGATTTATGGCTAAGTTCAATTTGTACATCTGATGAACAGAGGAGCCTTGGGTTCATTTCTTTGTATAGAATTGATTTGTTTTATTTTGCTTGTTACCTTGTTATTTAAGTTTAATGAAAGTTTCTAAGGAGTCATCCAGTTAAAAATAAAATAAATAAGTAGTTAAGAGTATGGATCTCAAGGTCAGAGCTAAAGTACCAAATTTCATACATACATACAATTTTGAGAAAAATATTTTAATTAATTTACAATTGGTCTAAGTGTTATTGATGTTTAAGTTTAATAATACCCAGAACATTTCATTTCAGTTTTGTCTAGCTGTTCTTGAAATATTTTCATCTAAAAATTTAAATCATTAACAAATTTAGATATTTTACAAGTATATCTTTCCAGATAATACAGGCAGTAAGGATTGCCTAGATAAATTCTCAGTAGTAAGAAACATTTTTTATGCTGATTTGGTGAGCTCTGTTTCTGGTGGTATTTCCCAATACAACAAGCAATGCAATATACATACAAAACTTACAGTATCTATTGTGAAGTTGTAGTTCACAGTACAGTATCAACTGTATCTTGTAAATAAAAAAATTATTAAAAAGCAGTTCTACTTTTAAGTTAATTTTATTTTTATTTATTTATTTTTTTTTTTTTAGGTTTCTTACTAAGTTATAGAAAAGAAGGTAATAAAGAATGGGAACAGATTACTTTAGAAGCTGATCGAAGGTCATATGCTCTTGAAAAATTACTTTGTGGCTCTCCATATGATTTATATATTGAAGCTATTAACTCTGTTGGTCATAGTAAATCTAGTAATACTGTAAGAGCTTCAACTAAAGGGGAAGGTATGATAAATTTTTATTTTTTTCATTCTGAAGGATAAAATTGTATATGTTCACTAAAGTAAATGTTTAATTTTAAAGTAAATGTTTAGTCACTTTCTTCACAATTTAGATTTTTTTATTGTTAATAATCTTTTACTTATATTTAAGGTAATTTTATTTAATTTTCTGCTCATTCAGTTGTGGCTTCAGAATTTATTAAAAAGTTAGACATGTAATACTTAGCAAAACATATTATGATTTATTTCTTGGTTTTACTAGTATTTTATTGGAATCCTTACAACCTCATGTTTTAAGGAATCATAGCTGAACCATCCAACCTAGAAAGTTGAAATTAGGCATGCAAAGATATGTAGAGTTTTTTATACTTATAAAAGGATCATGGGATCTTAGCAGCTCAGTTAAAAATATTAGGAAAAATTTTTTTGCTAGTATTGAAAACAAGCCTTCCCTAACAGCTATTGTTTATGTAACAGCTATTTTAACCACTGCATCAGTCTCTGTATTGCTGCTAAGACCCATTTCTTTATTTACTATGTTATTTGTTCAAATAACGTATTAATATTCTGCTTTTGAGGAATATCAGGCTAAAGTCAGTAATTTTTTTTAAAGTTAATTTTAATGTACATATGAAAAGGAACCATACATGAAAACAGCATATGGTTCTAGTTCAAAACATTATATGGTTCTGGTTCAAATCAGTTTAAATAAATAGCTTCTGATCTCAGATGGAAATTGCCTGGAAGGCCACAAGTATCAGATAAAAGTGTTGAATTAATTAGACAGTCTGCAATCAGAAGAAATCCATTGTTCAGTGAAGCCTTGAGTTAGAAATTCCAAGAATAACCTTTTATAATATTCTACTTAAAACTTGTATGCGTATAAAATTCAGCTACTACAAAAAATAAGAAATCTGATAAAGAAAAACATTTCTTGTTCACTGTTGAAATTTTAGACAAATTAGTGAAAATGAATTATTTTTAAATTATGTAATTTTTACTGTTACTTTTCACCTTATTGACTGTATTAACATACCCAATTCACAAACATGGGTATCTGAAAAAGCAAGGTATAATTTTTAAAATTAGCATGTAACACATCTAAAGTTAATGTTTGGTAGGGTTTAATGAAATGTCAGTAAATTGATCTTTTTCTTTGCTGAAATGACTATTAATAGAAATGTTTATCGTGATATGTTAAATGATTATGGCTTTTCTCAACAGGATGAACTCAAAAATCTAGATCAGATTTATTTCTAACAAGATGATGGTACCCAAATTTTAATACAATTTTAACCCAGCTTAGAATGAAAATTTGCAGAGGGATGGATGGCCCTACATCCTGGCATCTGAGAAGTTGGGCCTAACCATTTGTGATTTTCTTTTGTGGGGATACATTAAAAACATTGATTACAATCAAAATTTATATGATCTGAATCGCTTAAAGGAAAAAGAATTAAGGATGAAATTATAACAGTAACAGAAGATGTGTTATATAGTGTATAAGCAGAAACTGAATATCGATTGGATATTTGCCAGACAACAAAGGGCGACGCATATATTGTAACTGATTGGTTATGAAACGAACTATTTGAGAGGAAGAATTTCACAAATAAAACATAAGTGCAAAACTTTTTGTTTTTATTTCATGCCTCAAATCTATCACCATTCTTTTATGATGATGCTGTATAATTTTGCTAACGTAGAGAGAAATACAGAGGATATAAATGCATATTCCTTGAAAAATCCTTGTTATATCATTTTCACAGGAAAATAAAATTATAATTTTGAAGAACGTTTATTGTGTACCTAATGAATGATATTATATTTCACATTATAATTTATACATTAATATATTTCTTGTTTAGTAAATGTCTGTAAGGTACCTAAAGTATAATAGGCTAGGTGACATGATTTTTCACAGATAACCCATCACTCCTAAAAATGGCATAGCCATTCTCAAGAATAACATGGCCCTACACCAGGCTTTGTACAGAAAAAGGATAGGTTGTTTCACTAGCTTTTCCATTGAATTTGAATATACACTTATTTATACAACTACATATCAAGCCTATTGAAATTCAACCTTATAAGTAGCACACTGTTCACCACAGGAGTGACAGTACATTAAATTTCATTAATACTTTTTGACTTGTACTTAGATGAAATATGTATGTCAGAGGAATGTGAGACTGGTAGTATAAAGAAAAAATTTTACCCTTTCTATCATACAATTTGCACTTAACTCTACTCAGTTGGGAAGAGTTTCTAGTCAGTGCAAAAAATCATTAAAAATGCATTTTATTTTTTTGTCATCCCAGAGATTCTACCACTTTGAGAATTTATTATTAATATTATTAATTTTTTTCACATAATTTAATTCTCTCAGCTATTGTTGTAGATTTCATATACAGACCTTATTTTTATATAATTCACAGCAGTTAAAGTTACCAGTACCTAAATAGCTACTGCTGACATTACTTTATGCTATCAGGCTATAGCTTGATAGCACAAAGTTTGATTTTGATTGATTTTGAGCACAGAGTTTGATTTTTCCTCTTTTTTATAGAAAGGGCACCACTTTGTGGCTGATTATGTACACCTTTAGATGATGTTATTACATTTTTTTTTTTTTTTTTTTTTGTAAGAAAAATTAAAAACTTGGTGAGTTATTTGAATTTGACAAATACATTTTAACACTAACACTTTTTAGCACTGTTTTTAAAGCAAGACTTTTAGGATCAGAGATGGCTATTGACAGATTTCTCTCAAGACATACTCTGCTGATATTTATTAGTTTATTGTAATTTCACACTACTTGACTCTCTGTTAATATTATTAATTTTTTTTTTTTTTGAGATAATAATCAATTGATATTCAGCAAAATTTATTAAGATGAAAAATTAGCAAAGTATTTTTATAGCAATAATTTGTTAACATTGTTAGTAACTATATATGCCTGTAGAAATGGCAAAACCATGATGTGAGTGAATGATTTGTATTTACACGATATCAACTTCCCCACAATTATTTTTAACAATACAATCACGGTCACCAATTATAGTGAGAACATGATTTGTATAAAAAACCAACACAATATCAAGCCTACTCACAATAATTTATTTAACACAACAAAACAAATAAACAACACTTACAACGCACTTAACATAATCTACATTAAACAATTTATACTTTCGGGCAATTTTACCACTTAGAACTATGTCACACGAATGAACCAACCGACGGGTCCCTCAACCCAATTATATACTGTTAGCTGTCCATCTAGAAAATACTAGAAGATTCTATTTGTTTCTATTACAAATAGAAACAAATAGAGGTATACCTTCATGGTGTATCTTCATTATTTATAAATTCAATTAACTCTAAACAATATAAATAATTACTTTGATTACAGAACTAAACTTTATCAGTCAATTGCCAAATAAAAACTCATTCTTTAGTAAAAATAATAATTCAAGCAAAGATACAACTTTACTGTTTCTAGTACAATCTCTCTATAAGTTTCTAAAGTTTGAAATTTGGTTACAGTAGACAAAGACTGAATTATTTAAATACTATTAACATACAAATGAAATAATATTAACAAAATATTACTATTAAATATAGAAATGAAATAATATTAACAAAATACTATTATTAAATATTATTAACATAACAATTTAACAATGTTTATCATTTTAATTCGTTATAAATTTATTTTTTGGACTTCAAGATATTTGGGGAGTTAGAATAACTTTTATAAAAACCTTGTACTACAACAATATTTATGTAGAACATTCTTGCTCTTATCTTCTATCACCAAGTATTTTGTTTTAGAATAATATTTATTTATTTTGCTGTAGAGTACTAGTGATCACTCTTTTACTCACACTACTCACTAATAATCATTGGTATCAGCCTCTCTATTCATTTTAATCCTTAACATTACTGGAAGGCTGAAAGATTAGAGAGGTGTGTTTCATTATCTTTTTTTTTATTTTACTTATTCACTTTATGTTTACATTATCTATATAAGTTCTTTTGAGTTGATTCCTTCATTATATCTGAACTTTTTAATAATTAAAGACTAAAGTAAAGTAAGAAGATTATCCATAATCAATATAGGATTGTATACAGAAAAAAAGAAGAAATCTATTGATAATTATTTTATTATAACCATGTTTATTATACAGGTACAGTTGCTGATCAACTGTATAAAATAACATTTACTTCTTTCTGAAAAATGATATGAAACATTATTTATTTGAACTGGTATTTTCTTTTCAGTGCCTGGAATTCCAGGACAAGAAGAGTTAATTGCAGTTAATTCTACTTCTGCAATGGTGTTTCTTGAAAGTTGGCCTGATAGAGGTTGTCCATTATTATACTTTAAAGTAATGCATCGAGCTCATGGTGATACCCAGTGGCAAAGCTTTGGTAGCAGTCTTCCAGCTCATGAGGATATACAACTTTCTAATTTAATTCCAGCCACCAGGTATCATCTTCATATATCAGCCTACTCTGATGCTGGAAGTACCAGTCATGAATACGTATTTGCCACAAGATCAAAATCAGGAGGTATGATTTTATTAAGAATACCTTTACTACCACATTTGATTTTAATAGTACCTTATTAGTTACTATTTTGTATCTTTATATCACTTTTGCATTAAAATAAAATAATATAGAAAAAAATTCTTTTGTGGAAGCAAGAAAGTACTTACTCTTTGTTCTCTTATAAGATAGATTTACAATATTATAATTTTTACTTAATGCAGTTGGTGAACATCTGCTAATCTTGGATTTCAACTCTACTGTTTTAGAAACTGAGCAAAAGAAATCCCAAAATGTGAATCTCTGCCTTGATTGAACATCAAAAAAAGGTCATTTAATTTATAACGATTATTTTGTCGACTTGATATAAATGAAAATATTATAAGAAGACAGTGTTACAAACCGTGCAGTAAATTTCTGCACATCCACTCTCATTAATCTTATCTTATAATTATAAAATTCATTTATTCAGTAGCTTTAGTAGGTTTAATTAACCTTTTCACGGTTATTTTTATAAAATGCAAATAAATATTTAGTTTTTGTATGTTTAGATACTTGAGATTCCCCCCCCCTTAGCCTTGTAATCAATTTATTTTTATTTAGGGTAGAATTAGGGACTCTATACTTTTTATTTTTGTAGTAACTATAATTATTAATTTTATGTTTAATAAATTAAAAATATGTATAACAATTAACCAGTTTCTATTAGGTAGGTATTAATAACAGTGGAGTAAGATAGTACAGAATATGTTTGTGAAAAGGTAGCATGGTTGACTCGTTACACGCTGTATTACATTTTTTTCAGTTATTTTGTTTCCTTGTTGTTCTTGTTATTTGTTCCATTTACACATTTATATTTGTTTTCGGTGTTTTGTGTTTTTTTTGTTAGATTTACGTACTTAAGGTTATTAATTTTTTTATAGTTTTTCGATACCTGACTTTGTATTTTAATTTTTCCTTTTTTTTTGTAGTTGTGGTTTCTTTTTCGATATTTTCGAAAGTCTTTAACTACTTAATTGATCGTTTATACAGAGGAAGTTTTGCTCGAAAAACTCCTTCCGACAGTGTCAGTTTTGTTTACATTATCTCACTTTTTGTACTGTTCTTCTTTGAACGAATATTTCTTGATTTTTTTTTCGTGCACTTTTCACCGAATTGTTTTATCCTGGTGGTACACTTGGGGGCCGGATTTTGAATTGCCCTGGGCAAGATTTGTAAGCGTGCTCTGGTCTTGTCCGAAAAACAAGCTTTGGGAGCTGCCGAGCCGGTTGTTTCCCACTGAAGATGACCCAGCTAAAGAAGAATGTGATTTACGAATCTACCTTTTTTACTGTGGACAAACTGCTGATAGCTGAAAAAACGCTGAAGTCTCGTAACAGCTTTTGACCCAATGGTATTCCTCTAGAAGTGGTCCGCATTATGATAGAGGAAATACCGATGGATCTGTTAGACTTAATGAACAACAACAACGGTTCGATCCGATTGGCTCCCTTGTCAGTGGGAGGAGACCCGACTAGTATTAATACTTAAACCTGGACGGAATAGTGTGTACAGGCTGATTTGCGTCACCAATTCGTTACGTAAACTCTTCGAGAAGCTGATTTATGCCCACCTGAAGAGAGACATTGCCCTAAATGGTGGACTGTCTAATTTCTAGTACGGGTTTCAGAAAGGGAGGGCGGCTCCATACTCTGGTGCGGCAGGTGTGCCGTTTAGGGAGACAGCGGCATCCGGAACATGGTGCATACGAGAGTTCCCGGTGGTGATGCTACTGTATATATGTAACACATTTAACTGGTCTGTTGAGAGGGTATTTAATTCGTTACGTGTTAAATCATGATCTCCAGTTAAAGTGAGAAGATGATTCGAAAATAACCAATATGATATCAAACTTCTTCACAATAATTTATTTAACACAAACAAACATTTACAACGCTTAACAAAATCTACATGAAACAATTTGTACATCGCGCAATGTTACCACAACTATGTTATACTAATGAACCAATACTGAACCGAACCACGTATGAACCCATACACGGGTCACTCAACCCGTTTATACACTGCTAACCAGAGCTTTTTTTCTGGCACAACGCACCGGAACGGCATTCCGGAATCTCTTCGTGGATAAAAATCTATAAAAAATATTTAAACTTCAAATATGATTTTTTTTTCAGGTTAAGGAATTTTAAAAATATTATTTGTACTGTTCCCGCGCTAAATGACCTTAATTGAAAAGGAAAATCGCATATCGCCTTATTTCGAGAATCGAAATCGAAAACATTCTTCCGGTTTGCGGGCAGCATGGATATACGGTATTCGTTCTTGTTCTTTCTT
>JAAAKQ030514528.1:0-19432 GCA_010016005.3 Zanna intricata
CTAGTTTACCTCCGGAATTTTTTACCAAGGAAGGCACCTCCATCATTGGTTTTGAAAATGCAGAGAGCCACATTTTCGTGTAAAAAAATATAGCTGTAGTTTTCCATTGCTTTCAGCTGCGCAGTACTCAAAAGATTGAGTGATGTTGTTATGGCCGTTTAAGTCCTTGTGACCTATGCCCTCAACAACATTAAATAGAATATAGCTATAAAATATAATACTTAAAATACAAGTTCCAGCCAAAACCCTTTTTTCCGTTAATTTCTGTATAAGTGTAGTTTTTAATTTTTTTTTTTCATTTTAAGCTTTTCATAGTATTTTATAATAATCATAAAATAAGTATTACATAGTAAAATGATGAAAAATTACAATAAAGGCTTACATTTTGATTTTAACAATCTTCATTTCTTAGACTCATGTTAATTGTAAAAAATTAAACTACATATTTTAAACTTATTTACTAATATAAATCTAATATATATATATATATAAACGTAATGTATTCACTATAAAAGTAAAAATAAGAAAAAAAGTAGCCATAAAGTACATAGATATTGTGATTAAAAAATATAAAATTCACGTCTTGTCATAACTCCTAACACAAATTTGTTTAGAACATTCCACACAAATCGGAGCAGTACATTTCTGATACGGATATTTGATTTTCCTCTTCAATTTTGGAGGGCAAAATGCACATGTCTTCCGTTTTTCTGAAAATTCGGGAATTTCATGCGCACTTTCTGACTCACTCGAAATTTTAAGTACCCTTTTGGTCGTGAACTCAATTCGTGTGGAAGATTTTTCATGTTGAGTCTACGGTGCATTTGTGAAGACTTTGACAAAGTCTTCATAAATTCATTTCGAATTATCTTATCTGATTGGAGAATTACTGTTGAAGAATGTAAGAATTTACACTATTTCTCATGTCGACAAGCATGGAGAAGACTGTCGTTGTCCACCTCCGTGTCCTTCGACTGTTTGTATAGTTTGCACACTTCTGATCAATTGCGTCAACGCCTCGTTTGGTTAAATTGGAAATGACAGGGTCATCATTTTGCGAGTGGTGTATTGATGACACTAATATTACAGCTTTCGACTTTTTCGGTACATACGAAAAAAGAGTAATGTTCTCAGTTGAACCATAGAGAGATGATTTCTCTCTTCGAATTTTAACAGGCTGAGGCATTTCCTTTTTATTTTTTTTTAAATTTCAACATATGTTAATTCTCTCTTTAAATGCTCGTTTATTTCGATTGAGCTAAACCAATTGTCCGCCGAGACATTTTCGATGTGTTCCTTCAATTGGTTTGACGAGCCTTAATATTTGTAATTCAACCTTCAGCTTCTTCCTCAATTTTCTCCTGTCTCTCTAATTCTTGGTTTATTTCATTTTCATCCCTATTATCTACATCAATTTCCTATTCCAATTCCGTATTGTGATCACTTTCGCTTAGAAAATCTAGATCATCTTCGCTATCATCGTCATCAAATTCTTCCTTTTCGAGATTTTCCCAATTGTTTTCGAAATTGAATCGGGTATCTTATAAAACACGACACGAAGGACCTGGTTGTAGATAAATGGCCTTATTTCAGTTTGTGTCACTTATACCATCCACTGTTAAAAAATGTAATAGTAATAAATATTATACAGAACCAGAAACGAACTATTGAAATCAATAAAAAGATAAATAAAATATAGCGATACAAAACAAATAAACAGAATAAAAAATTAAAATCGAAAGAAAAAAAATATTAGCGTAGAAACTATTCAAAATAACCACTAAAAGCACTATGAAAAATGTAAAATTAAAATAAGAAATAATTACGACAACGATTAAATTAGTAACGGAACTGGTATCACGTCTGTGAGACCGCCTCAAAAAAAACAAAACTCAATAACTCACTACAAAATGTGACAAAAAAAATACGTCCTTCACAGCAAGTAGTACGCACTATAACTGGAAGGTAAGTAAAATGGGTCGATCGTTGAATCAATATTCGAGGAGTGGGAGGGGGACAAAAAATGTCAGGTCTGTGAGACATATGATACCAGTTAAGGGATAAAATTTTAATGTGAATAAAACGAACCAAAAGAGAATAAATAAGCCACAGCTTTCCCTTCGGGATTCAATAAGGGCGCTTTATGAATTTTAGCTCTAGGGTAGTCAGTACCATTTGCCATATCTAAAACTGGTATTAACTTTGGTAAACTAGTATAATTTTCAAACAGAAAGAAACTAATTCAGCTTTCAATTAGCCAATTTTCCTAAGTCACAGTTTTCGCCACTTATCAGCTGATGTAAAACAAGACATTCTAACATTCGAACATCAAAACAATTCATTTCTTACCATTTTCCTTTTCAGCTATTAAAATAATATAACATCAAATTTATTTTAACATCAAATAATTACTTCTATGTAATTATAGAGAATATATTATATTTGAATATTATATATAACAAAATAAAATTTATATTATAATAAACTCATAACTACGTTTTGATTAAAAAATTATAGTAATTTTAATTAGCTATTTTATTTACTTCAGTTAAATAAAAAAATAAAATTATTTATTTTTGTTAATAATTGTTTGTCAACGTGAAGAGACTAAAATGATTACATTAGTTGGAAGGTAAGGTCGAAATATTGTTAATTTTAAAATTAAAATTTTTGATGCATTCTTCGTATTGTATTTTTATTAGTTATATGTTTTGATTTAGTTAATCATTACTGTGTAACTGTTTGATTATTTTGACAGAAATGTAATTTTGATCGGGTGGTTGTGTTTTAATTAAAAATTAACATTTATACTATGCCGTAACATTTGCATGACGTAGTATATGTTTTTAGATTATTTTTCCAAACTTCTTATACAAATTAATTTTATTTTAGTGTGTTTGTGGGTTATCACGGGATAAATTTCAATTTTGGCGTATTCAATTTATGTAGTTAATGACCTAACCTCAAAAACAACCAGGTAAATATTTAAATTATATATCTTGTGAATTATCGTTCTATACTATTAAATAGATCCAGGTTAAAATGATGAATTAATAGTATACATGATTAAACTGGATCGTAAAGAGTACATTGCTGATGTAATATAAAAAATTCTTCCCATAGTTTGATATTTTCTATTGAAAAGTCTGTTGTTTTCAAACTTATATCTGTTCCATTTGGAACATAATCTGCAGCAAGTTTTTTACTTTTATCGTGTGTGCTACTTTTATTTGTTTATTAATTATTCATTAAGATTTCATGGATGTTTCTGTTCATTATTACTAGTCTGTACTTTTCAACATCATGTTTTTCATTTTTCCATTTAGCTAGTCATTTAGAATGATCAAAAATTATTTTTTATTAGCTTAGTCTGTAATTATTTATAATTAAAAGTGGATCAAGTTTATAAGAAAGTGGGATCAAAGGCATAGAACTTATAAAATATTTATATATAATATGACATTCTTAGAGAATAGAAATTGATCAGTTGAATAGTCAGTTATAAAGTTTTTATTTAAATTTTTTTTTTTTTAAATTTAGTTCCTGAATGAAGAGTTCTTTTGAAAAAATATTTTTTTAGTATGAATATTTCTTTTATTCCATGAATTATGATTTAAATAATCTTTGTTGTTTATTGTAATTGTGAATTATTAAATCTGCTTCATTATTTAAGGAAAATACGCTGCTTGGATATGATTTCAATTGCTATGGTTAAAACTTTATAGTATTTCCTCTCCGATTTGTATAGGGAGATTTATGGTATGTTTAACTTTTTATAATTGTACTTTATTTTGGTATTAAAAAATAATATATATATTATTTTTGTTCATTATTTACATATTAGTAAATAATCAAGCAGCTTAAAAAAGCTCATGTCCTTTTAAAAAGTGAATAACAAACATTTTACCAAAGTTCTAAGTAATATATTTTCAATATAGCAGTATAATTTCTATGGTGAATATTGTTTTACCTTTCTTAGCGTCATTTTTTTTTTAATATGTTGACATATTTTGGAATAATTCCATTGTCAAAATTTATTGTAACTTACAATAAATTTTGACAATAGTTATTCTGAAATGCATCAACTTAGAATAAGTTTTGAAAATAGAGTTATAACAAAACATGTCAATATATAGTAAAAGATTAAATAATGTTAATAATTAAAAATCCACCATAACAGCACATTGAGATAAACCCAAGATAAAAATGTTATTTAAGATAAAAATATTACATTGAAGTCAAAAAAATTTTTTATATAAGTTAAAGTGTAAAAACAGTCATGATTGTCTGTTCCTAACAATATATTGAAGGAATATTTATGTATTCTGGTTGATTAAAATGAAATTAAACGGAACCATGTTATTAAGTAGATAATTATTGTATTAAATTTTTATTTCTTTGTACTTTTATTTAGTATGTTCTTTTTTTAAATAATATGTATCTTTTAACATTTTTTGTTAATTTAAAATTTTATTACAATAAATATGATATTTCTCTAAATTAGAAGTGTTATAATATTTATAAGAAATATCTAAGATTTTCATGAAATATTAGGATTATATATATTAACATATTCTATTATATGTTTGGCAGTTTTCTAGCTTGTTATTTTTGATGCTACTTGTGCTCTTTTGCACAAATAGAAAATTTGGAATTGGAAAATTTTTGTTGAATTTAGAGATTTAAATTATATTTCTTGAAATATTACTGTAAATAAAGTTACAATTAAGTATATACGTTCAGTTACAGGTGTTATGCTCTCTATCAGAATCTTAATTTCTAAAATGTTTATTATATTCAGGGTAATTTTGTATTAATTATTTAAAGGGTGCAGCTCAATACACATATTGTTGCTTTTTGCTGAACTGGGTATGGATTGTTGTTGAATCATATGTTTAGAGTTGGTTCATCAGCTCTCATTTTTCTTTTATAGATATTATATATCAGGTTTTAGATCTAGTTTTTATCACAGTTGGATTTCACAGATTTGGTAACTATGAAAGCTACCTTTGTTCAGCTTCAATTTGGAGTAGTTAGTAGAAAAGAAATGAGATGTTTTATATGGAATATTGGAGAATTGGTGTTGAATTTCAAGCTTTTATCGAAATAAGTTCAGAACAAATTCAGGGATTAAAGCATAGAAAACTTATTCCTCGTTTAATCCTCTCAAGGCTGGTTTAAAGGGAAGTTACTAACCTTATAAGTTGCTTTGTATGAGTGCAACTTATTGAGTATAAGTTGCTTTGAATGTTAGTGGAGTAAGTATATCTGGCAAATTTCATTGTTTCTTCTCAACTGGATGATATTTTATGATTTTGGCACTGTTGAAATTGAGTGTTATTAAAAGTCTGAAGCTGGTTTAAAAGAGAATACCTATTTTCATTCTGTGAAGAGAACTAATATCAATTTGTAGCTCTGTTGCAGCTCCTTCTATTTTAGGTGTGCTGGAAAGTAGCAACTTATGCACTACTTTATTGATGGCTACTATATCTTGAAATACATTTGTTAATTGTATAGAATATGATACCCATCTTTGTTTCTGTTATGTATAATAGGTCTTAATTCTGTCCCCAGATATCAGTTGGTTATTTTAACTGCTGCTGGTATTTTTTAAGTAATTTGTAATAGAACAGTATATAATTCATCAGCTCATGATACTTATGTTCACTGCATTATTTAAATACCTTGTGCTATTTGTTTATATTTCACTATCCTACACAAACTACTAATTGATTTTTACCATTAGTAAACTGTGGAAAGTTGTTTGGATATTAAAACTTTTCATATTCCAACATTATCACATGTATTCTACAAAATGAGTGTCAGATGTGTATAGATTTTCAAGAAACTATTCATTATAAAAGTAACCTACTTTGTCAGATATTGTTAATTTATGGGATTGAAATCTATATTGAAACAATCTGTAATGTACAAGTATATGAACATTTTATTAATTCTCTTTTTTAATCATCATCTCAATGATTTTCATGCCTCAAAACTATTTCCCTAATGTATTAAATTATTGTGTTAATTGAATTTTAGTTGTTATTAACTTGTAAATCAGTAACAGCTGTGACAAAATCCATTAATGGTATAGATTAGGGTTTTATGATGTTTCCAACATTAATAAAACTTGGTGCAGTGAAGAAAAAATATTTGGTAGTCTTCTTTATTATAATACTTAGGGATTATTCATGAGCCAGAGATGTACATGAAACTACATGGTAGTTAAGAATGAGAATTTGTGATCATGGTTGTATAAAAAAAAGTGTTCTTTTATAAAAATTTGTTTGTTGGATTTGCAGATGGATTTTGAAAGGGATTCTTGTTATTCAGTTTGATCTTGGTTGAATTTTAGGGCATATATGAAATAGATTGAAGTATATTAAAATACATTTTTATGGCATACGTTTAATACAATGAAATTATTAATAATGGGAATGTGGTTTACTGTGAATAAGAAATTAAGTATATAACAATTTATATAACAATCAAGTGTTGCTTAAATCAAGTAAAATAAGTTGAGATATGGAAATAACTTATTCCGTAAGAATAATAAATTCACGCAGGCTGAATAGGATCTTGATTGGATTTATCAATGGTTTGCTTCTTCAGACTTCTTTGGTTGGATATTGTCCTTTACAATTTTTTGTTGACTTGCTGAAGGGCCTTATCATCTGTCTAGTAATGCTAAAAATGCTTATTATATTCATTGTCTATTAGTGTATTCTACCATAGAGACTCACCTTATTTAATTATCACATTTAGCTAATAGGCTATAAAAAAATACTAGTTCCTTTATGTTACAACAGGGGTTCTGTAAACTTCTTTTCCAGGTGAACTCAGATATAGTAATGTTACATTAAAGGGTCTAAGCAGGGTAACTACATCAATTGGATGTTCCCCTGCTGTCGGAATTTACTCGTTTAATCTGCCTTATCAGGGTGGTATATGCTTGTTTTTAAATGAAAAGTAATGTATTGTTGTATAATTTATAGATACAAAATAAATGTGTATTTTCAAAACTTGTTTCAAATAGCTTAAATTAACTCAGTCATAGACGTGTTGAATAATATGTCAAAACATTAATATTGAATGATTAAATAAAGTTAACAAATTCAATCAAAGTTCAAAAACCATTGTATTGGTTTTCATTTAAACTATTGTAACATTAAAACTATTATATTGAATATAAAACTGTACAGTTTAAAAACCTCAAATTCTAAAAAATGAAAATTGGCAAGCAGGCGTTGGTAAAATTTAACCTCATGCATACAAACGATTAAAAAAAAATAAAACAACTGGTTTTGATCTCTTGAATTATCAGAGAATGAGTATAAAAAAAAATTACAAAAATTAAAAATGATAATGCAACCACCATTGGGTGACTTGACATTTTATTGACCATTTGATATGTGGGTAAGTTTGTACAAGGAAAAGCAGATGTCTTACAGAGAGCAAACATTGGTAACTGGATAGTAAATTATTCATTAAAAGCCATTAATTGTATTTACTTTTATTTAAAAAGCCCTTTTTTATAATTTTGTTTCAGATGCTGAATTCACAGTTATTTAGATTGACTAATAATGTTGGAGGAAAATTCTTATTTGTATGCAAGCATGCACAAGCTTTCTACTCTCGTAGAAGCAGCTCTAATCAGTCAACATTTAAAATAGTTACAAAGCAGACTGATGCTGTTGATGGTAAGATATATAAGTTTTGAGTTTTCATTTTGCTGTTTGTTTATACAGATATGTTTAATGGGAAATTGTAGAATTTTCTACCAAATAAAAACTAAGAAATGGACTGATAACTTCAGATAGGTCAAATTTTACTTGTGATGATGTAAAACAAAATCTGTTAGTTTGTCCTGTTTTATAGCCAGTTCAAAAAAAACCTTATTGGTAATACACATTTTTAAGGAAAGATCATAAGAATTCACAACTTTTGTATGATAATTTACTTTTGATAACGTGTAGTAATAAGAAAAGAGTTCATTGTTGAATTTATACAACTTGTTTAATAGTTTGTTTCCCCACTCACACACTTATTCTATTAAATATCTCTTGACCTTAGTTATTAAGTTCATTTATATATATTTTTTTTTCTTACATAAATACATTTTGAAAAATGATATTGATTTTTTAACTTTTGTATTTACATTTTGGACTCTGCTTTATGTGAGTGAATAGGACTCTGTGAAATTGTACTAAGCATGCAAATTCATCTTTAGAATGCTTATTTGCAATGTGCAAATGCATTACATTCTTGTTTATATACATTTTTTTTTTTTAAGTGGAATTGATTTCTATAACCATCAACCACTAATAATAATAAAACTGTAGCAAGACATCTTATCATAATTATAACAGTTACATGTATCCGATGATATTTATAAGGCCCATAATGTTTACATCAGAGGCTCATAAGGTTTATCTTTCTTCATCACTTAACAGAAGGAAAAGAAAAATTGTTTGCAGATGACTTAGTTTGATGTTCACATTTTGGTACAAAAAGGAAATAGTTTTCAATTTTTTTAATAGTTGCAACAACTTTTGTGGTCTTTAAATACTAATATGTACCACTGGTATCCTGTAAGTTGCACTTGGAATTGATTAACTTGAGTAATCTTAAGAAAAATTGAATTGGTGTCTAATTCTTGCTCAGACTCTTCTGTTTTTGAGATGTTCCATTGTAGTAGAATTATGAGAATGAGTATCAGTTACCATCTTAACCAGACCTAATTTATAATTTTAATTAACGAAATACATATTTTTCAGTAAGTAGATTACAATGTAGGTATCTCTCAATTTTGCATGTTTTATTTTATGCAGTTTTGATTTAACATGTTTGAAAATTAATGCATTCATTCACATTAATATAGTGTACTACATTTAAAGAAGTAATATCTGTCAGTATTGTTTTAATTATACTTGGCTTTCTGATATACATTTGTACCTGTTTTAACAAAATATTTTTGTAGTTATTTAACAGACCAATAAGTACCAGTGAGATATGGATCACATCTTGACAGTGTCTGTCAGGAACAGTTCATAACCTGCAGGTTTTGCAGTATTGTACAGTGCATGAGTACTGTGTACCAATGAATTGTAATCATAGTTAAACAAAAATATCATTAAAAATTTGTAGTTTACCATCCTATCAATATATAAAGTATATTGTAAATTTTTATTTTTTATTTATGTTATAATAGAAGTATTATTTAATCTTTTAACATTATCTCAGTAAATATTTAATTTTCTTCTAGTCCAGATATTATCTGGAACATTTATTGTGTTTTTTTTATATTGTTTCCTCAAGGGGATAAAGATTTTTTTCTTATGCAATATAGATATAAGCAAAAGATTTTAAAAAAATCATTTATTTTTAAATTTTTAATTATAACTGAGGATCATTAAATATAAGCATTGTTTTAAAAATGCTTAATTAGCATCATGTTATGACATTTAACATGCAGAGATGCATGTTAAAAATGCAATTCTGGTTAAAGAGTCCACAATTACAGGTGAAAAATAGAGAGATTTTTTAGCAGATGGAAGAATCATGATCCCTTTACAGGCATTTTAGTTACGATCACTGATTACATTGAAACTAGAAAAATTATTAGATTCATATACTGGTAGAGTATTTCATCCCGAATTTCTATCGCCACATTTTTTAAGGGTAAAAGTGTTAAACCTTTAAAAGTTTAAAAATTTGTGTTTTAAATTTAGCTTTTATTGCAAGTGAAAAGTGATCTAATAAGTAAAAAGATTGTTTCAGCCTGGATAATGTTTATTTTTAGTATAGGTTTGCAAGTGCTGATAGATGTGGAGCATCCATTTAAGAACAAAACTCAAGTTTTCAAGAACAAGTTTTACAGAATTTCATATCATATGTGTATAATTTTTATCTAAAACTTTTTTATGAGGTTCTATTTGGTTTTGAATAGTGGTTTTTTTTTTTGTTGACATATTTACTACATTATATTTTTATATAGTTAAGATAAAAATGATATTAAAATTTGTAAATATCCTTTTTATGGAAAACAATTACCGATCTTGTGATAAGAAAACTATTCTTTAATTGTCCTATGAGAGTAGTAATTAAAGTCTTAACATAAAGTTAGATTTGCTGCTCATTTGATGAAGAGTGCTGATGATTCATACATTTTAAAAGCAATTTCTGTAAATGCTTATCATTTTCATACATCATTAATCTGTTTCTCGTTTATATTGCTTGAGACTTTGAACTCTTCTCCATTAAAGTAAGACAAAAAATTTGCCTAAAATTAGATGTAGATATAATTAATTATTTTTCAAACAAAGAATATTATTTGATAACATAAACACTAGTTATGTTTTATTGTTATTGAGAAATTATTGTAACTCGCTTTAATATCTTTTTGAATTGAAAAGGTCTTAACCGTATCAATTATTTTCTACATTAGTATCGCTAAGAAGGTCTATCATTACAATTCTATAATAAGAATTTTAAGATTTGTAACTTTGTTGTGGGTGGATCAATAACCTATTGCAGTGGTGATGTAGTAGTATTCATATACAATTGACCTCATATATTGCCAATGGAGACATCTATTTATTTTAGGCACTTTCGCAATAGCTGAAAACTAGTTTTATTACAAGTAATAATATTTAAACAATAAAAATAAATGTACTATTATGATTTAAAAATTTCACATGTTAATATTTGTGTTCAGTATCTATTCATTGTAAAGTATGTTAATGGAGTTGCTTACAAAAAAAAAGTTCTTAATTGCTTTTAAATAAATAAATATTTTATGTATATTAATATCATGTAGTATCTCATATCACTACAAATGTAGTGGCTCCGTGAAAGGTCCTTCTAAATTAGAGTATCTTATAAAATATTTCTGTAAATTCTCTTAATAAGTAAATTACAGTTAATTTTAATAAAATCGGAGAGAGTATGAAATTTGATATAAAAAAATACATGGAATTTTAGTCTTTCTCAAAAAATTTTTATTTATTCATCAATACTAATTTTGTCACCTTCAAAATACTGCACTTCAGATATAATATATTTGTGCCAGCACTTTTTGCAATCTTCGTAGCTCCTGTGAAACACAATTTTCAATATGTTGTATAGCTCCTTCCGTGATTCTGTCTTTATCTTTTCAATGTTGCCAAAATATTGTCCTTTCATTGTTCTTTTCAGATTGGGGAGTAGGGAGAAGTCACAGGTGGCCATGTCCAGCGAATATGGAGGCTGAGACATTATAACGATGTTTTTGGCCAAAGATCCATGAACAAGCAGGGAAGTGTTATGTTAGCAGTGTTTGGAAGGACGGCCAGTGTTTTTACCTTTTAATAGGCAACTTGTCTCCTTGAGTTCGTGTATGCCAATGCTTAATGGAGTTCTTATCCGGTGGATAGTTCCCAGACTGTTGCTGAAAGTTGCGTTGAACTGTGATAACAGATGTTGTCTTTGTGTATTCAACAGTACAAAATGCCATCTGTTGTTGGATGCCAACTTGAAAAATTTGTGTTAATGGCAACGAAGGGTATTTCAATCAAAACTTTGAGTATCTAATAGCAATCTTAACCTCTACAACTCTCTCCACACCCTGGATACCTAGAAAAAATATTAAGAAATGGTACAATTCTTTTTCAGACATACCATAATTTACATCTATATTTCCCTCTGATTAAAGTGAAATTTTTTCTCATCTTATTAATCTAGAAAAAAAATTAAGAAACAGTAAATTTTTTTTTCAGACATGCCGTAATTTACTTTTATATTTCCCTCTGATTAAAGTGAAATTTTTTCTCATCTTATTTACAAACTTTATTTAAACCCTTTTACATTTATTTTTTTCAAATTGTGAGTTGTTAGTTTCATTTGCGTTTGCTTACAGAATTTAATAATAGTAATGTTGGAATTGAATCCAATTGGGAGCTCCTTAATCCTCATGGTTATAGGTTCTTTCTCCCTGGAAGTGTTGGACTAGCATGGACCGAACCATCATCTACTATAAATTCTAGTAGTCAGGTAATTTAAGAAATAAATAAATAAGGTATTTTAAGAAATAAATAAATAGAAATAAATTCTACCTTTTTATTTAATTAAATTTTTTTTGTTTTAAATTATTTTGGTAAATGATATGTAAGAGTAAAGTTAATTTCATTCAGAGGAAATAATACATTTTTAGTTTCATTCAAAAAAACCATTCATGTTAAGTGTTAGAAACTAGATGCTCATTATATCTAATGAAGGCTTCATACCTGTGAATAATGTAAGAAGTTACTCCTTAAAAAATAAATTTTTCTTAGTGTTTTTTTAATAAACACCAAAGTAAACAATTTCATACAGGACAAAAGTAGTTACATAATAGATTATTAAATATTATTTTAAATTTAGCTTTATTGTACTTATAGCTTATACAGTGAAGAATAAACAAACATTGCCTTTGTATCAGTGAGTTGGTCATGATTCTGCTGAGTCTCACATCCCTTGTGTCTTATGATTCCACAATGCGGCCATATCTATATATAACACTATAATTATTACTGTAAATATGTAGTCATTATATTAATTAATTTGTCATATTTTAGGCAATGTAATCAAAAGTTTATATAATGATGTGTCTTATCATTTCTATTAAAACCCTTGATCTTTTATATGATCACTCTTTTGTCCTGATTTCCAATTTTTGTGTTTCTGTTACTTATTTTTCTAATGTTAAAGTTAATGTAATGCAATTTTTTAAATTTAGTGGAATGTGAGTGTAGTGTATTTCTAGATTTGTGTCTTTACAGCGCGAGTTATGCCATTATTTTGACACCATGTCTGATACTGATTTAACTGATAATGGTGCACGATTACTGATATCTCTCTGAAAATAAGGTGGCGCTAAAAGCTCTTAAGCATATCATTTTAAATTTTACAAAAGTGAATTATAGAGTAATTCAGTGGCATTGATATCTGATGCTAATAAATGCTAACATAAGTGGAAGTTTTGCTGCTTTAGTTTACAATGTTTTTTACGATTATGAATGTACTAGTGAATTATGGTTATCAATTGAAGAAAAAGTTTATGATTTCGATGAAAACACTATTCTTAAAAAAATACACAAACTTTATTTATTGAGAAATGAGTTACCTCCTCTGGAACATAATTCGGTTATTGTCTTAGACAATGCCCGTTAACATTCATGTAGAAAGGAAAGAATTCCAGCCATGTCTTTGAAAAAGAATATAAAAATGTGGCTTGAACTTAAGATCCAAATATTGCAAAATGTTTCACTTATTAAAAGTAATTTTAATGTGTATAGAATTGATGAGTTAACAAGATCCAATGGCAGAATTGTGCTTTAATTACCTCCATATCATTTGTACTCAACCCAACTGAGTTAATTTGGGAACAAATCAAAAGTTACATAGCATCAAAAAATATTGCTCTTAAAATATCTAATGCATAAAAATGTATGCTTAAAAGCCATAGATAAAACAGGCCATCAGAAATGAAAAAATTGTATAAAATAAGTAACTGATACTATTGAAAATTATTGGAAAATGAATAATAAAATAGAAAACAAAATTGAGCCTCCCATTATATCTCTTAATAATGAAAGCAACTATGGATGTCTTGCAATCAGATGACAAAAACTGAATATTGAGTTTTAAAAATCACTTTTAATATATTTTCCTTTCATCATACATTTTCAAATATGCTTTTTTATTTTGCTATGAAAGGAAAATAAATTATTTTTTACTATGTATTTACAATTTGAATATTTATATCGCAGAAAAAATTATCATTATATTTTATAATCAGATGTGTGAAAAACAAATGCAGGAACAGTCTGGAATTAACAAAAGAAGTTATCTGCACTGTCATGGTTATCCTTAAGTTTGTCGCTTTTTTATTTTCTGTTGATGAGGAATCAGTTTGTGAAAAGTAAAACTGTTTAAAAAATAATGTAAATTGGTATAGTAGTGAAGAAAAGTAACCATTTTAAGACAATCTTGAAATTTTATTGACGTAAATTTTATTTTATTACTGCGTTAAAGATTTTGGTAATTCTGATTTAAAGATTGGTTTGTTGATTGAAGAAGTTAAAAATGTGAAAGTCAAGAAAATTGTTAGTACAGTTTTCTTTTATTGTAATAGATTGTCAGTTTAGTTTTGTAATAATGTTTATTTTCAGTTTTTAGGTATTGAATGTTTAGAACTTGATTGCACTGTGCAAGAATGTCCTGTTTTGCTTCGACAAGGTATGCTGTATTTTAATAATTAGATGAATACTTATGTCTAACAGTACATTATAAAGTAAACAGCAGTAAATAATTTATTTTAATTATCATTTGAATGTTCATTAAAAAAAAAAAGTACAATTTTATTTTTTCACTTCTGCTGTGATGACAACTTTTGAGTACACTTACACATTCTCTCGTTCATTGACATTCAGTAAATGCCATTACAAGTATGCATGTTTGTTTACAGTTAATTAAGCGTAAAATGATCAAGTCGATTGAAATTCCTGCTGATTGTGAAATTAAAGCAGTTAGATTTTTAAACTTGAGAAATATCAAACCAGCTGATATTCATTCGCAAATTAGTAAAGATTATGGTGAAAAAATTATGAATGAGGAACGGTTAGAAAGTGTGTGCAGTAGTTCCATTGAGGGGTGCAGTAATGCAAATTTACAATTTCTTTGTTATGTATCAAGTTCCCTAAAATTTCGCAAACAGTTTTGCATGAAATCTTAACACAAGACCAGGCTATAACAATCTCTTGCTCACGTTGGATGCCAAAAATGTTGAACAGAGAGTTTACAAAAACAGGCAATAAAGTCTGCTCAGTGTTTTCTTTTATGATATAAAAACGAAGATAACAATTTCTTGAGCCAAATAGTGATAGGTGATGAGATTTGGGTCTCACAATACTGCAGATCTCAAAAACAAATTTTTAACAATGGAAAACAAGGTAATAACCTTGGTAAGAACATTCAAATTTCCATTGGTAATGAAAATTAGGAAAATATTAGGGTGTTGTGGAATGGAAGTGCACATCTCCTATAGAAGAGGTTTAAAATCACCATTTCAGCACGAAAAATCATGATTTTTCTTCTAGGTTAAGAAAGGAATACTGTTTATTATTTTCTTGCTCAGAGGAGATATTACTAAGTAGTTTGTTTTATTATGATGCTCTCAAAAAACTGTGTTTTGCAATCCAAAACAAGAGGAGAGGCATGTTGCTCAGTTATTGGAGTTTGTTGCATTCACAACAATGCTTATCTGCATGTTGCCAGTGGAACTCAAGTCTGATTGAACAATTTGGCAGGAAATAATTGAAACGTCCACCTTATTCCTAATTTGGCACTGAATGACTATCATTATTTTTTCTACCACAAGTGATCCCTTTATGCTGATGTGAAAAATGCTGGACAACAGTTATCTTCATTGGCAGTTCCATTATTCAAGGAAGGAATGAAAAAATGATTGATTACAACATATATAAAGTTTCTTAATAATGGTAGAAATTATATAGGAAAGTAGTTTATGGTAGTAATAATGGATTGCTTTGTTGAAAAATTATGTATTTTTTAATAACAAATGAAAACTACTTACTTTCCAGATGTGCTTTGTATAATTTCTTTTAATATTGAACTTCTGCAAAAGTTTATTGACTGCTGGTAGGTAGTTTTTTCTGTGAGGTATTTTACGAATTACCTGCCCAATAAAATCAAATTCAACCCTAAATTAAAAATTTGAACATTTTATTATAAGCACATTTTAAGATTTTTCTTTGTATATTTTAGTACAAATTTTTAATTATGTTTCATTAATATTTATCATTTCCAGTGGTATCTTTGATCTGTTTTAGGCATTATAGATATGTTTCCAGGAGCTGATCTTGGCAATGGTTTAGTTTCAGTTATTACTCTATCGCAGAAAAAGACCAAGTTAAAGAAGTCACAGCAAATTACTGTACAAGAGTTGGAGAAGTTGACTAAACTAGTGAGTTAAAATAAATAGCATTATTTTAAAAGAATTTTTAGACTTATAAAAATGTGATCCTGGTTGCTGAATTATTTTATTACTATAATTTAATTACTTTTGGTTATCTTTGGTTAACCTTAACATCTACTTATTTATAAGCATTTTTTATTTCGTCTTTTGGTTCTGGAATATTTGTTATAGCAGTCGTTTTTTATAGCAATTACAATTTTGTTTCAGTCTTTTATTTTGAACATAAATAAATAAATAACTTATTACAGTGAAGTCTGAATGTATAATGTATATGTTGTTTATACATTATATGTATATATGATCTATTCTTGTTTAAACTGTTGTGTTGTCGACCTCCTTATGGACTTCCGCCCCAATAGCTGAAATGACATAAAGAAGTTCTATACTAATTCATGAGAAATAACTAGCATGTAATGTTAGAAATAAAACATCTAACATGTTGTTTTACCTGCCTCCTAAATATAATATCATATAACCTAATATTTATTTTGAAAATTTTTAATTAGCCAAAACAGTTTTTTTTAATCAGTATCTTTAGAAATTCCCTTCCATGTTTTTCTGTATAAGTATTAATACCTTATTATGGCCTTTAATTTATTTATAGTCTTATTTGTGATTACACACTTTGAAAGATTCTTAACACATCTTAAATTGGAGAATGGACAAGAATGTCCTGCTCACCATCAACAAGTGTCATCGGACATTCTAGTGTATCCTAACATATTTTTAGAAATATGAGAGGAGGTTGTGGTGTGGTCTTAGTACTCTGTGATTGCTTGTGGCTGATATTTGCTGTTACACATTGATTGTATAGCTATACAACATAGTGTAGCTTGTCATTACAGACCTTCAACCTCTTGCTAGAAAAGTTACTTTTTTCTTTTATTTTTGAGAGTAGAATTTTATACATGTTTTTTCAGTTACAATTTTTTTATTTGGTATATTTTTAAATGAAGGTTTGACAGATTTTAAAATATACATCAATAATTTTTTGTGTTAGAAAAATCATTATTCTCTGCAATATACTTGTTTTAAGATTTGGAATTTTGATTACATATAAAGATAAAAACTTTTCAAATTTATTTAATTATCATTATTATGGGTAATTTATATTATATTAATTACAAAAAAGAAATCTGCTCAATGTAATTTTCAGAGGAGGAACTATTGGTAATTGTATTTTCTGAGTTTAATCAAGGTATGTAGGTAAACCATACAATAGACATCTCCTACACAATTATTGTTATTACTTGCAAATTTAAAAACCTTATATTATTCTATCAAAATAAACTCTAAAATGCAAAAAGCTAGCCATTCAAGAATTCTATTTATTATTTTGTGAATATTCATATTTTATAACTTTCTCAAAATCTGACCAAAATTCATGTCTTTCTATAAAAATCTTTTGTCCTTGATCCTTCTTTTTTATAAATCCGAATTAATTTGCAACCCTTATAAGCCTATCTAGGAGAAGGCTCAAAAGGAGAGGGCCACCTGTCTAGGAGATGAGACTATATATAACATTCAGTAAAATAATTAGATGTGGGAAAAGTATCCAAAATGAAATGAGAATTATTTTCTGTAGGCTAGTGGGTTGGCAGTACTGCCCTTTCCCACTAGGTAAATTTACTAGACACACTGCTTAGTTGGCTAGGAAGCATACATGTGAAACCTGTTCCACGTGGAATTTCCTGGAGTTCAGGCCAAAGAATTCTAACCTAAGATTTGAACATGAGATGAATCGTGGCAGAGTTAGTTCTATGTCTGCTTTCCGATGACCGGTGAATTGTCAGAGTGTGCCAAGAATTGAAAGAACAGGCACAAACTAACCTGGAGATTTTGTCAAAAGACATAACCGGAAATGAATTTTAGTGTTATTTCTGTGATCCTAAAATAAAATGGCTGTTGAGTCAGTGGAAGACAGATTTATTGTCCAGACCAAGAGTGCATGGCAATTGAAGTCCGTGATGGTTTACTTTTCAACATTAAATGAATGAGTTGTTCATGTTGAATTTGTTCCTCAGGGCACAACAGTAAACCAAAATTACTATCCGGAAGTGCTGAAGTGATTGTAGGAGGCAGTGAGAAAAACTATCTGAATTGTGGTGATTAAGGGATTGGCTTCTTCATCATGACATTGCAACTGTTCACACAGCAATGAAAATCTGCCAGATTTATTTTAAGACTTATTTGTAGCCTTGAATTGGTATAACTTCTATTTCTTCTGAATACTATAGAACAGATATACAACATGTCTTGGAAGAAAAAATAATTTTTGGTTATGATCTGCCAGTTAAAAAAAAAATTCATATAAACATAGAACAAAAAATGCTTTAGTTTTTAAGATATGGTTAATGAAGAGTTTCATCACGATTTTTGCTTCAACGATAAAAATAGACCATACTGGAATTCTTGGAATACAATTTATAGCTCAAAATTTGTGGTTTTATAAGTTTCCTAACCTGAAAATGTTTTTTAAAATTGGATCTTGGAAACTGTAGAAAACGAAAAATTGTTCTCTTGTAATACCAAAGTACTGAAGCTGAATAACAAATTTGGTTAGCTATTTGGTATATATTTACTATAACCAATAAAGAAATAAAACTTTGTAAAGGTAAAAGTAAAAATTGGTAGAGAATTTAGTTATAAGCAAAAAGATTAATAAAACAAGAAATTAAAATTTAAATAAACGACAGGTTTAATAGCAACCTTTAAATGAATAAAAGAATTTTCTCTCTTATTCAAAATTAAAAAATTTTAATTAAAAAAAAATCAAATAAAAAATTTAAATATTTAAAAAACATTTTATTTCATTAATTTAACCAAACAAAAAATTAGCAAGATGAAAAATTATCTTCAAAAAGCCTTGCACTAAGTTAAGCATAATTTATTTAGTATTAATATAGTATACATATAAGGTTTTATTCATGCTTATTTTCCTTCGCAACAGTGTTCTTGACATTTAACAAAATATTAAAATGATAGAAAAGAAACAGTTTATGTAAACTACTGAAATATCAAAGTAAAGGTTATGGGGTTTGGAATCTTCTTATTAAGAAATTGTTACACTTCCATATGGTAATAAGATAATATCTTCCATAGTTTCACTTCCATTACAGAAGATTTAAATGTAAATTATATGTCCCCAAATTTTTCATTAGAGAATTGAAAAATTATATTTGAACTGCAATAAAGATAGAAAAAATTGTTGAAATTCAACTTAAACTGTTAAGGTTTTCAACTTACCAAATGAAATTTTTCAAAAAAATAATTTTTTATTCAATTTTCATCCCAACACCCGTAGGGGAACACACCCACCAAGTTATGATTCCGGCTGCCACACCACCCCTCCCGTTCCTAGCCCAGAAGGGCTTTACCGGGAGTCATCTGAAAGACCTTCGTACTGATTACATA
>JAAAKQ030514539.1:4621-19432 GCA_010016005.3 Zanna intricata
TAGTTTAATTACATTAAAGCTTACACATTACAACCGTACTAAGTTACCACCTCGTTTTCATTAATAATTTTATTAAATAATAGTTTATCTGACGAAATCTCTGTACTTCTTTTTCAATTCACGAAATGTTTTATGGATATTATAAATTTTAAGTTATCTCAAGCTATTATATGGTACAAAAGAGGCAATCTTATAAGATTAATAATTAAAATAGATGACGTCTAATATTTCTGTACTATAAATAATCACCGAAAAGAAGTCGACGGGGACAAAGAAAAAGACAGAATAAAGAAAGACGTACATGCGACATTTAAAATACATTATTAGTACCGTTTAACAAATATTTAATTTTAAATCTTACAAGGACCCGAATAATGATCACAGAGTAGTCTGTGATCATGAAATCCTACGACATCCAAATAAGAAAAGTTTCCTGTCTATTTGCCCAATAGAATTTTAATAAAAATAAGCAAAAACAGTAAAACTATTATCAAAACTAAAATGTTTTTACACCGTTTTTAAAAATGATAAATAACCGAATGATATTTAAAAAGTGACAAAAATAATAAAAAGTAATATAGTAAAATTCATTGTACTTTTATTTCTAGCAATAATAGTCCATAATCAGGCACGTAAGATAAATCCAACGCGTGAAGGAAAAGTTGAATCCAGTTCACAATACCACAATCAGTGGGCGTCCCTGACACAATTCCCAGAATTATTTGGCCAAACGTATGTAGAAGAAAGCGAGAAACAATACTATAGTAAATTAACTGCAAAATTTTCAATACACATCAGTAAAGGACTACTATCTAGTAGAATTTATAAATAAGGAAGAAGCACATGCATCATTACTATCATTACTACGTGTCGTAGTCGTAGAAGCGTGGGAGTAACTTACAAACTAAAACCATTTGTGCATACAGTATAGAGAATTGCAATCGTAAGATCATGGAAAGGACAGAATAAATGACGTTAACTTATAATAATGTTACAAAACAATTAATTGAACCAGAATTCCATTTATCCGAGAAATAAATCAAGGGTAAATATATAGATAACAAAAATCAATTAATTTAAAAAGGTATTTATATAGTAAAGGTATTAATACATTTTTCCAACTTTTTATTAATTTTTTTTTTTTTTTAATCTTAATTTCAACCAAGAAATACTTTCTTTTGTAACGATACCTTTTTTTTTAATTTAATTAAATTTAGTATTCTGTGTAATATGTCCATACTATATATATTATATATCCATGTTCGACTTCTCCACTAAAGGCCAGTGGTAAAAAATCGGGATAAAAACCGACAAAAGCACTAATGTTTACCACATTGACAATATTAAAATGTTAATGAAACATGAAACGAGCACCTTCTTGTTCTAATGTTATTTCCTGCTTTTATGAAAGTTCACAATTTCATATTCAGCAATGGCTGCGATTCAAAAAAGGATTTCAAGTCATTTTTTTTAAAACATCTGTATCTATCTTTAGTCTTCATTTTTTAAGTCGAAAAAACTATTCAAAACAAAATTTTATACCTCAGATTTTTTAGCTAATTTTTCCCAATTTCCCAGCGTACAATAATGAGTGCGATTAGATGAGTCTCCGAAATATGCTATCCTGGCGACTATTGACGCAGAAATATTAATGAGCCAAAGCACATATTGTGATGAAGTCCGATCACAGATAAGAATCAAAGTAAGCGTGTAAAGTAATCAAACGGTCAATATGTAATTTATTCTTCGTGAGTCAGCTGGTATTGTCTAAGTTATCTAAAAATCCAGAAGTTATACAATTTCTTTGTCTTTAAGCTGATTTCTAATATCTCACTACTGCTTTATGTAATTTAATTTCTTGGAATAGATAATACTTATTCTTTCGTTTTGTTGAATTTTTAATAACAACAAACATTACTACTAATCCAGTTTTATTTCAATTAGTGAAGGAAGTGAAAATAGGCAAAAACTTTTTTCAGACTGCATATTTACTTCCTTACACTAGCACAAGGAAGAATTTGTAATAATGGGAAATTTCAGATTTCAACGGAAATATCCATTTTGACCATCCTGAATCCATCATTTTGACTAGTTTCGGCGTGACGTCTTTACGTACGTACGTATGTATCTCACGTAACTCAAAACTGATTAGCCGTAGGATGTTGAAATTTTGGATTTACAACTGTTGTAACATCTATTGCACCTCCCCTTTTGATTGCAATCGACTTAACCAAAAGTGACCAAAAAAACCCAAAATACAAAAAAAAACTTTTGATTTTGGACTTTTTCTTAATTGCAGTAATAAGTTCTCATTGAGAGTTTTTCAACTATCTATCTCATAAGTAGTACGAGTTAGTTATTTTCATTGGTTCCAGAGTTATAGCCAAATAAAATTTTAATTAATGAAATATTTGGATCTTACAAGGGTATACATCGATTCAAATCAAACTTCATCTCCTTTTTTTTTTAATTAAATATATTGATTTCTTAATAATTATTAACCTATGATTATAAAAAAAAATAATTGTACGATAAATAATAAAAAAAAAAAAAATAAAAAAATTTTGAAAAATAAATAAAAAATATCAGAAGTTATTTTTATATTTTTCAAAGTTAAAATGTTCAATCTAATTTTCGTTTTATTATTATTATTTTTTTTTAAAGATATTGTATAAATAAATATTCATTCATTAAAATGTTTCAATCCATTACAGATATACTGTAAAATGAAAGATTTATTAAAGATATACATTTAAAATGAAAATTAAAAAAAAAGCGGAAGGACGAAAATTAAAGTGAGGTAGAGGAAATTCGTTTAGTAATTTAATTTTTTTATTTGGACCTGAATTAGTCCCTCAAATTTTACAAATATCTCTCACAACTCCAGAATGTACAGCAACGAAAATCAATGATAATTTAAGTAGCCAAATATTTATTCAGAATTAAAGTTAAAAATTATTTCCCATTACTGTGCATTGTTTCAATTTGCTTAAGTAAAACAATAAAAGTACTAATGAACTTTCTCAAAATAACGCTAAGAATAAATATCAATTTCTAAACTAACAAAATGTTGGCTCAGTGAAATAATAAAACCATATAATAACACCCTCAAACGCGCAATATTAAAAATGTCTGTTGGCATTCGAACACTGATAATAAACTTAAAAAAAATATTGGAATACGCTAAAAGCATGCAGTAAAATTCATGTTATGAGAGAAAAACCTGATTTTACTAAAAAATAAAAATTGACAAAAATACAATAAAGAAAATAAAATATTGGTAAGCGTATTAAACTTCCATCTTATATAAAGAAAAAAAAATGGGAATCAATAGTACATACCTAGTAACTATTATAACCCATGATTAACGCCAACAAACCAGTTTTACATGACACCACGATTAGCTGGAGGACATGAATTCCACGAGAAGAAAGCTTAAATTCTTTTCTTTTAATAGATTAGATAGCATAAAATAACAATGATTTTACAAAATAATACAAACTAATAATATACTTCAGTGGAGTGGCTAGGAGAATTTTTAAATTAATCTAAACGGTTCTTTTTAGTTTTTCATCTGACGGAAACGTTATGCTTGTATGATTAAAGTGAAATTATTTTTTTTTTGCCAATTACATTACATATATAAATGATTTTTTTTATTTTTTATTATAGATACTACTTCGTGTATACACGTCAAAAACATGTACAAATATACTGATTCAAATTTCAAAAAGTAATTAATTATAAAAAAATAATAAATAAATACATAAAATGCAAGATTAATTTAACGGGTAAATAAACAGATTCTGTTAACGGTGAGATTTCTGTGAAACCGGGCCAAGACATACAGTCATTACCAGGAATCTTCAACTTTTTAACAGTTAGTAATTCCCAAAAAGGTAACCGGTATCATTAACAACCTTATTAATGAATAAAAAATTATTTATCTGCTTAAAACTTCCGTAAAATATATTTGTGTTACATGTATGTTACAATAATCGAAGGGTATTAGACGATCCGACATGAAACTCAAATCATTCCCGAAAATAGTTTAACTAAATTCACAAAAAATTAAATCCTACATCAAATTTCCTACGGAAAGCGAGTTTAAACCGACTTCCCATTCCCTTATTTTTGTGCCATACTGTTGGATATCATCACAATAAGCCGGTTAATTGAAGGTATAATTCTTTCAGTAAGATAATAATAATATATCTCTTAACTAGAATAAAAAAAACAACAATTTTCCTTTAAGAATAAAAAGATAAATTTGTTAATTACTGTTCAATTTCATTTCACCAGTTATTTGTGGAGGATGGGGAGGGAGTGATGCAGTCGACAACCTATCCCATCTGCGATAATCTGTCTTCGAATGAGAAAAATAAATAGCATTATTTGTTTGCTATATTTGAGGTCGAGTGAGGTCGCCTTCTATATATTTCCTTAAATAAAATGAATATTCAATGCGACTCCAATATTTTATTTCCATTAACTTGAGCTATATTTTTGTTAATTTTAATCTTTAATTACAGACCGTTTTAAAGTTATTTTATCTTATAACATTAATTTCTCTAGCTACTCCTACTGTATTCCAATAACTTTTATTAAATTTATAATCAATGTTCGAATGTTAACAAACATTTTTAATATAAGAGTTTCAGCGTATTATATGTAATCGTATTCATATAAACTTTTATCTTTTCAGTGAGCAAAAATTATATTAGTTTCGAAATTGACATTTATCCCAAAGGTAATAAATAGGTATATTGCTGATAAGTGACATCATCCAGACTACCACAGGAATGGTTAAACAACGAACATCGTTAATCTCATAGACATTAACTCTCATTGTTACGGATTGTGCAATTTGAAGAGATGCTCTAGATGTCTCATAGCCATTAAGATTAGAGTATACAGAGTAACGCCACAAAGGTAATTTCATTTATTGAATTTTTTATGGGCAAACATCAAGGAAAAGCGATATCAGACAACCCCTGTAGTAAAAAATTATAATAATAATTTGCAACATAACACGACTCGACTCTCCTTTACAAGGACAAGCGCGGCAAGTTCAAACTTTTGTTTTTAATCACTCGAGTCATTTGATTAAGAAATAAGGCAATCGCCGCATCCCCCCTTTCGCAAACGCGAATATTTTTTATCAAATGTAATAATCAGCCATCCTATTTTCCTAACGTAAGCAGATGAAGAGGCTGCCTAGGACAACGAAGATTGTGGAAGAAAAGTCCAGCAACTGCCCGACGTGGGAGAACAGGCCTGTACTTCCCCCGTGTCGCCATTTTCAGCGCCACGGGACAGGTTTACAGTCCGTAAATCACCTACAACTGGTTTACGGAACGGCAGGCTAAAGAAGAAAAGAGGAATGAAAATCGGCCCACTAACACGAACTGTGAATATAGTCCGTGAATCGTCCGGGTCGACCGAGTCCAGCCAAGATGCAGCAATGAAGACAGCTCCAATGAAGAAATTTCTTTAACTTTATTTCACCAACTATTCATCATCCTTCTCTAATTCTTACATTCATGTCACCCCACCAACATATGCAACTTCCCCCGGAAAGGGAAGCGCATTGCATTCTCCAAATACTAGGACCCCCGAAAGGCGCATTCCTACTAGATCGAAAGGCACTACCACCGAAGGATTTCAGGGAACAAATTGAAGTGGAATAACGTCGGGAGTACGAAGCTCACACGCGACTAGTCTCCCATAGTTAGCCCCGGTCAACAAATTCTTCCCGGTCTAAAGGATCGGAACGCAGCAAATAATTCTGTCCATAAATTAAAAAAATAAATATAAAGAATAAAGTCTACAAAAGAAAGACACGGCAGCAAGGGACTTTTGTCCAGGTTCTGCAATTAGTAGGGAGTTACAAATTCTCCCGCTATGCTTGAATTCCGTTCTGTCATTTGATTTCCAACACAAATTAACGTAATTCATATTTATTTTATAATGCCGTAAACCAAAGATGAAGCAGTAAAAAAAATCCTGCTTCCTAGAGGTCAATCGAGGTAACTTCAAATGTAAGAAACAAATAATGCTATTTATTTTTCTCTATCGCAGACAGATAATCACAAATGGGATAGGTTGTCAACTGCGTTACTCCCCCCTCCAGAAATAACTGGCGATATGGTAATGGGTCAGTTATTAACAAATACATCTTTTACATTCTAAAAGGAAAACAGATTCTGTATTTTATTCTATGTAATCAAAACCCAGAGAGATCAAGAACGCTTGTAGATAATAGTCATGTATTTATAAACATCAGAAGCTCTGCTTATCGACTACCAAAAATATTGACTGTATTTGAACGCCTGCGAATCTAGATGTAGAAAGGAAATAACATAACAGATTTAATACAAACTTAACATTTTAATACCAAGTACTGTAAAATATTGATTTATAAATCTAGTTTTTTTTTCCAGTTGATTTTAATGCCTTAAATAACATTTCTGGGAACCTACCAGAAAGGAGACTTACCAATGAACACTCGCGAACTAACATGGAATGATAAGATTTTCACAAGGAAAAACTGGTAAAAAATAAAAGGATATGAAATGGAGAATGATTTATTATTATTAAATATTTCGTTCGATTTCACTTAAAAATAAACAGCCTATATACTTCTATTTTCATTAAAAACTTCCTTCCTTAGACAAGAGGAAGTGATAACGTTAGAAAAATCTAAATCATTATACATAATGGCATCACCAGTTCAAGATACAAGATAATTTGTGTGTCGTTTTTTTTTATCATTCAATCACTAAAAGTTTACAACATATGCATAAAAACTGTTAACTAAAAACATGTACAAGTCTTATTCTGGATACAAAAGTACTTTTTTAGACGTAGTCTACCTTACGATTTAACACTGAAAATTCAGTCAAATATAACATGATCCACTACTGCTTTGAGTTACCCCTAGGTATTTCGAATTTTAATATACATATATTCCATTTATTTATACGTTTATGAATGTATACTCTTTCAAAAATGAAGATAGGATGCTGAAGTCCCTTTTATCCATTTAAAAAAACCAATAAATGCCACCGAGCCGTCTAAATTATGTTAAGCTGACTAATAAACACTATCAGGGTTCCGCAATTAATATACTACTACATTTTTTAAATTCAAAAGGGAATTCGAGTCCCACTAATAATGCGTAAATCATATTATGAAAATACGGCACTTACAAATTCATTACTCAAAAAAAATGTAATTATTAAAAGAAAACAAAAAAATAAACTTGTAACATTTTGTCATAAAGAACTAAATGAATACAAAAATTTCCAAGTGGGATGCCAAGATGTCAAAAAAAATTTAATGAAGAAACTTTTTGTTTGTTAATTTAATTGCTATACAAATTACTCGTACATAAATAAAATACTGTAAAAACATAATCCTAAAACAAACATTTTTAAACACATAAAACATTTAACATAAATAAACAAAAATGATAAAGTTATAGATTAAACTGTAGATTATATAATCAAAAACATTCGTTATGACTGCAATTATCCGTTTACAATAATTATCGCAACTGCCGTTAATATCGTACGGTACAAATACTTTCCAGCAAAAACAATTGTAAATAGTTTGTAAAGATTGAATATTAAATTTTTCGTGTTTGAAAGAAGCTTTATAAAAATAATCATTTTATAATGTAGAGATCAGAGTCCGCTTTCTTAGTTTTAAGAAAAAGAAAATTGTTAAGTTTTCTACAGTCACAATTATGCGTTGCAAAATTTAGTGGGAAACTATCTGGCCACAGTTTTCAATAAACAAAAAGGTTACAGACAGCATTTCGTGAAAGGGACATACTAATAACAACTCAAATTTGTTAAAAGTCGGGTAAAATAATTCTATCATATTTATAATACGAACGGCCATTTTTTTTTAATCAGAGAATCCTTTTTAGATAAACATCAGTTACCACGAAATAAAACTCCATGCAGCGAGACCCAAAATACGATTAATAGGGATTGACGAAGGGTCAATCCCTAATACACTTGTAACATCGTAACACGGAGATCTCCACGGCGTATACCGGCGTGGTAGTATATCGGCGTTTGGTTTGAACCCCGGTCAGGCATGGCATTTTTCATAAGTTACAAAATTCCATTTCCATATCCCATTCGCAAACGTCAAGGTTAAGTGACGATATCATCAAACAAAAATAAATAAACATTACCGAAAAGAAATTAGGTAATATTCTATGCAACAAATCGCTGTTAGGATGATCGGAATGACCCGATCAAGTTTATTCTGAACCTAAACAGATCCTTAAAAGTTTTACTTTACAGAATTCTTATACAACGTCATCTTTAATATATACATGAGTACATTTGTTTTTCCCTCATGTCTTAGACTGGTATATTAATATTATCAAATCTAATTTAGTAGCAGATAATGTCCTAACAATCGTTTTACAGTCGATACCGAATTTTCCATAGGTAAATTACAATTACTCCAAGAACATCAGCATACTTCAAACCTTTGGAAAGACGAAAACATATTCTATGAAGTAAAGAGAGGAGGAAAACGAATCTGAGAGACATCTATTAACAGAACGGGATTTATCTTTTATCCTTAAATGCAATTCAATTAACGTTCTACACTGAAAAAAAAAGTAATTATTTAAAGGGTGACCGATACGCGTACATTTAATTTAAAATTTTTTCCAGGAATACAGCAAGTGACACAACATTAAAACACAATATAATCCCATGAGTAGTTGTAACTACATGTATACGTGTAACTGAGTGCAATTGTCATCTTTTCAATTGTCCGAACCTGCGGTTCATCCAGAGTCGCATAGACAACGGGAAACAAGATTATTTTTTCCCTACACAGAGAAATTCATAAGTATTAAATCGTGTGATCGCTGTATTCAGAATAATGTTTGCCACGTCCAATCCCAGCAATCTTGGTGTAACTGAGGTTAAATGATATTAAATGCGACTGATACTACGGTGGTTTGATCAAGTACTTCAGGTAACTAATGCTGGTATCAGGCGGTACTAAAGTATGATAAAATATACACGAATATATGTACAAAATTAAAAGGGACAAAAAGTGCAGTAAGTCGATCTTTCATACCTAAGCTCAACAATTTCTTGCCACAGAAAAGTGAAAGAGGAAGTCAATCGTAGGACTGTAGGCAAGAGGTAGATTATAATTGTCATGATTTCTGGATATGAGGGAATCCTACCCTACTAAACAGCTTTTGAACGTGTATCTGTGTGTGCGTCCCCCCTTAACTTGCATCTTGGAATGTACCGATCACTAGCGGAAAATCCCGATTCATTTGAGCATGTCTCATGGTGGTTAGGTTCCCCCTTCAATGATACCCTAACCGCTCCCCGTGGTACCCCTTGGATGATAATATTTTCAAGTGCTCCCGAATAGCCGTTCGGTAATTTGGGAAGCAGTGCAATGGAGTGTCACTGTAATATCTCGGCAACTGCTCGTACGATTTTCACAATTCAAACCTTGTATGTATCAGCAGGTCGAGCGCTAATTGTTTAATGCATCGGGTTCTATTGATCGACCGGATCTTGGTTATCTGGGAAATAAATCGTTTAGTCCTATGTTTTGATTGCACTCCCCATAGAAAGGCGTACCGATCCGATCTTTTGCTAAATACGTTAAAACCTGCGCGCTAGCGCAACTATAAAGTATAAACTTATGAAGACTGCAAAGCAGAAAATAAAAGCATTAAAATGTAAAAAATAATTTTAGGACGGTATTTCAGAATCGGATTTGACAAGAAGCTTTAATGGTGATATGTAAGATTATGTGAAAGTCGTAGCTTCAAATTAAAACTTTGAAATTTTTGCCAGTTTTTTCTTATGCGTGATGAATGGCCTAAAGAGTGGGGTGCAAACACGCATAAGAAATAATTTACTAAAACATCAAATTTTTAATTTGAAGTTATGACTTTCAAATAATTTTCATATCATCATCAAAGTTTGTCACATCCATTCTCAAATACCGTTTCTAAAATTATTTTTTACCTTTTAGTGCGTTTAATTTCAGAGTGATGTTTAAAATTTTTTTTTACCTATGTTTTATTTAAGCGATTGTTTTTTTTTTCATAAAATAATGAATTATAACCAAAAAGTAGGCACCGGAATGTACCGGTGCAGTACGCATCACTAGCGGAAAATTCTGATTCGTTAGTATCAACTTCTAGAGTTAAATTTCTAATTTAACTTTCGTTATATCAATTTTCATCATTAGAAAAAAAAATAAAAAATATTTTACACAAGATTTAATAAATTTGGAACACCTAATAACCCCCGTCAGAGGTGCTACCTACCAGGGCAACCAACCCGGAGGGCCAACCTGCGGGGATGTGCCTACGGCGCGCCCTGCAGCTAATTCAGTTATTAAAAATCTTCCTATAATCCAACTCTTTTTTACTTCGATAAGATAAAATACATAACTTAAAAAGTAAAATAATCACGTACGTACTCAATAAATGGAATTTTGATAAGGACAGTTAGAAAGATTGAAAGAGTATAAAATTACGAACCAGAAATCATTACCACAACTAACAGTAAATTCCTTTCCACCCCCCCCCCCAAAAAAAAAAAAAATATATATATATATATATAATTGAAAATTCTTAATTGTAACACTGTAAGACGTTGCAGAATGAAGTTAATTAAATTAATTTTAGAATGAAACGTTGAAAAACTGTACAATATCAGTTCCCGAATAAGTCTCAACATCACTCAACATCCCTAATTCCACCTTTCCTCGGATGATTCCAGTAATCTCAAAAAAAAAAAAAATGTTATCACTACTGCATATTTAATAACAAAATAGAAATATTTGTCAGCACTACATTCTTTATTTATTGATTTTTTATGATTTTAATCATGTTTGATAACCTCATGAATAAAGGCGGCCGGATGAAGTTACTCCTGAAAAATGGCAAAGCCATTCCCAAAAATAATAAGCATCCCATGACGCTTGAAAAGGAATATAAGAATTAAGTGATTTACTGTTGTTTTCTTCTCTGAGCTAAATGAACAAAAATTCACAAGATATTCACCGACAACATCAGTTAACTAAAAATAAAATAAATTTATTTTGGCTGTTCATTCTATTTTATACATATAGATGAATTGCTGAACATAAATAATAAGAGAGACAGAAGAATTAATTGTCTGGCAATAATTCTTCTCTGCCTGACTTTTTTTGGTGTTATAAAAAGAATATCACTATACTAATAAAGAAAAAACTAACTGCAGTTTAAATTATTAATTAAAAATAAGACATTGAAAATAAAATAAATATCCAATAAGTATTGCAACTCTCACTAATCTAGAATAACATTAAAATAACTAGAATTACAAGAATTGGTTAAAAATTTTTTTTTTTTTTAAATAACTTTCATAAATATAAAAATCTTGCTTTCCAAATCTTTTTTTTTTAATGACAGTAATGAATTGACTTAAAATTAATTATTGATGACTATTTGTTTCCTAAACCGTGCTAAATAAATACCGAATCTTATTTTAATATTTAAAAACTTGTTTTACTGATTAAATGAGATGTTAACATTAAATTAATTAATAATTAGACAACATTCTCTGTAATTAAAAATAAAATAAGTAACAATAATTGATAATCTACTGACACATTTCACTGAAATATTTCATGATAAAAAAAAAAATGTTGAAAATAAAATTATTTCACATATCTTTCTTTTTTATGTTTTTGAAAACTGAAACCGTAAATTTTAGATCATAAACTTACATTAAGCGGATTAAGACTGTCAATACACATCAAACAAAAAATTTATCTATTTATAAATAATTAATATATACATTTCTTTAGGTTTCATTTTATGTTTTATTACAAATTACGGTACCCATTTCAAATGCCCATCAATTAAAAATTAAAAATTTACAGAAATATATTTTCACTTAATTATTATGCACGTGATTCAATAAGGAACGGGAAATAATTTGGGAGCTGACTCTAGAACTTGAAACACGGAAAAAGAACTGAAATATCTAAGACGCTATATAAATGAGATAAACTTGATAGTTTTTTATGTTTACTAACTTGAAAAATCGAATAAAACAGTCCCGGTACTATATCTTCCGTACTTTTCATGATATCCAGAGTAAAATAGAAAAATTCGACGATGATAAACAAGTTTTTTTTTAGATTTGAAGTACAATAATTTTGTCAAATGGCTAATAAATGTGTAAATATCTTATCAAAACTTGAAGAGAATTTAATTCTGAGAAAACTGTTGAAATAAAATATATGAAAAACAAAACAAAAAATCAATTTTTATTACTAAAAATAAACAGAACAAAACTTACAAACTCGTAAAGAAATACTACGAATTTGTAAAAACGTCTGTTTTTAATACAATAAATTTAGACCTTTGAAATATTAAAATGTTTTTAATAAATTCGCTACGGTTTATACTAAATTACTTTTCAATAAATTTTTGAAAATTCCACCACTGACATCCATGGACTTTTCAACTAGTTTCTTTACATTTTCTGTCCCCTCCTAATGATACCCTCGCGTCCCACGAAATAGTAAATAAAAATAAATTTTTTTAGAAGTGTTTTACTTCATTCTTGACATGTATTGGTGCTCCATCAAACTGATAACACATTTCAATTCTTTGCATAATTGAGAAAATGTTAAACATAATGAAAAATTCTTCGTTAAAAAATTGTAGATAATTTCTTTCCGTGGCACGTCGTCCTATTATGAAAGGGCCTATTAATTCCTTGTCCATCATGCCATACCAAACCTCAAATCGTTGCTGGAAATTTTATTCATTAGACTATGTGGATTGTCTTCATACCACCGATGTGAATTACATGCATTGTTTATGCCATTACGAGTCAAATTAGCTTCGTCAGAAAATAGTATGAATGGAATGAAGCTGTAATTATTGTTGATCCATTGTCAGTTGTCTGGCACACTTGCCAAGCTGAACACGTTGAACTTACTGAATATGATAAGGACACAGTCAGTGAACATGTAATGATGTCCTTCATACTGAACGTTGTGGAATGTTAAGTCTTGTTGAAATTCTTTGAGTGCTCGTTGTAGGATTAAGATGGACCAGCTGAAGAATTTTTTCTCTCTCATCACCATGTACCGGTTGATGTTCAGATGAAACATTGGGAAGCTGGGAAGTGTACCATTCTCATGAAGATTATTAAAAATTTTACAAAATTGGAAAAAAAAATAGATTATCTGACAAGATGTCATACCGTCCTGATGCTGAAAATATAATTAAACAATTTACACAAACAAAATATTTTTTCCATAAGTAAAATAACAGAGGATTCTGCTACTGTAAGTTATTTTTACAATGATGAAATACTACAACACTTAAAAAAAAATTATTAAAAATTACCAACTTATATCCAAATTACAAGAAAACTGGCTTCTGGAAGATCATTAAAGATGCAATTACATAACTTCCATCAGTGGTCCTGTTGCAACCATATCCATCTTGAAGTAGTTGCAAACATCATTTGGGAAAAGAGGTTGAAAAATTTAACTTTTTTAAAATGCTTGTCAAATATGTATGCCCCAATTAAACCATAATAAAGGAGTTTTACTCTGTTTATCTATTGAAAAACAGTTTTCAATGGATAAAAAGAGCAGGTTTCAGTAAAGTAATGGTCATTGAATTTAAACATATTAAATCATAAAATAGTGATAAACAAAGCCTTATATTCTAAAACAACATTTACAATATCAAAGATTTTAAACAAATAAATTATGGTACAAGCAAATTACAAAATTAATGAAACTGCTGATGAGAGTTAAGTCATGGCTCACCAATTTCACGAATCCATGAATTTTAATTTTAACAAACATCCAAAAAGAGAATCGTTTTAAAACTTTGCAAAGCTTTTCACATATTATGAAGCCAAAGAAGACTCATTTCTGACGTGAAAAATATCTACTAAAACATATACGCCCATCACTTTGAATCCAAGAAAAAAAAGGATGTTTAATTTGCAAATATTTTCCCACAAGATTAAAACGCTTTCATGGAACTGCGAGTTGAACAGAAATGCATGTTAAGACAAGGAAGGTTCACCTCTTATTCATATTATACCTAAAAGTGAAATAGTAATTGGTGACAAATAATAGTCAGATGCTGGATTGAAAATCAAAAACCTTGTCTAAAAGACATGCTAAACTTTCAAAATGTGTGATTTTACTTCAGAACATTCAATCTCATCAGCTCACAAAACGAACTTTTGTCTTTTAAGATGTTGCTTTTAATTTGCTGGCCACCCATTATATGGTCCTTACTTAGTTACAAGTAGTTTTCATATTTTACTCACTGTAATAGAACTGCAATAAAAACGTATTTGTTCAGAAGAAGAGGTCATACAAACAGTATAAAAATGGGGTACCAGAAACTGCCAGACTGAAAAGTTTTTTCGAAGAAAAAATTTTAATCCGTTAAGAGATGGACTAAACGTAAAAAAACTGACGAAATTTAAAACTGACTAAACTTCACTTTACTTTTTGAATTACACTCATATATGCAGTAAGTAAATAAAAGCAGATACACATTTTTTTAATGTGAAATTCAGAGCTAACATTACTTCCTTGATACCTTATAATTAAGTTTTAACTGTTGAAAGTGGAAACTTGAAAGTTAGATGGAAATTCATGTCAAAACATTTCACAATGAGAAGGAATCTTTGATAGGAAGCTAACTTTCTGTTTCAAATTTTAATCATTTTAAATTGCATATATTACATTCACACAATATAA